>CM039680.1:125548368-125722276 GCA_022537955.1 Schmidtea mediterranea
TAACCGAGTCAAGTCGTCTAGAATATAAAGGATGAGAAGGATCATAATTTGATGTATCTAACAGATCATCCGAAATCATCGCTTTTAATAAAATTTCTAATTTTAAATTTTTTATCTCCAAAAAGAAGCTATCTGTATCACCCGCTACTAGATTGATATCACAATTATAAATATCACGATATTTTTGTAACTCAACATACTGTAACTGGTACATCCGTAGTTTGGATAAATCTAGAACTGATTGACCGATATAACTAGGTCTATCCAAACATATTGAGTCCTTATTAAGATGAGCGGCAAAAAGATCATCAGTAATCTCTATTGTTTTTCTAAATGCCGGTTTTGACGAATATGTAATTAACTTTTCAGCTGAATTATATAATCGCAAATTCATCCTCTTTTTAAGGTTCTCAACAGATTTACCATACAGACTGTTGTTATACAATTTAAATAAATCTCTATATAATTCACTAACTGCATTTGCACGCAAGTTAGTGTTTTTATCGATATAATGTTTAAAAATAGGAGAAAAAGATAAAGCCTGAGAAGCCTCCAATGAAGAACATAGTTCTTCTTAGGATAATGCGTTAGCATTAACTTCTCAACTTTTGAATTTGGTGGGCACATCTTTTCCGGTCCAATCGGAAAGTCATTTAGAAAATCATGTAAATTATCTGGAATCTCGATATCAACTTCCATAGTATATCCATATGGAAGGATTTCAATATCCACAACATTCGCACATTCATTCAAAACCTCATCCAAACCATCATACACCCAAGTAAAATCAGCGTAAGGAAGACTTTGGCTGAGAGCCCAACCGTACAGATTATTTATATCTATGTACAATAATTCTGTATCCTCCGAAGCAGCAATGTAATGTTTGTTAACAAATGTTAACCCACCCCGTATTCCACCTTCGTAAAAATTGAACATTTCCATGTCCTGTAAAAGTTCAATGGGTTCCGTTAATGTCATAAGCGCTGAAGCCCATGACATACCCGGAATGCCATAAAAGTTTAGAGGTTCAAGACCATTGTAAACAATAGCCTTGGCACGGAATTGTTGAAAAAAGTCCGCAAGGAGGAATACATCAAGTTTAAGGTAAATTAACATATAATCACGCAAAGTCCTACAGTTTTGCTGCGTCCAGATTAGTTGTGCCCTATCGTACTCATCTTCACTTACGCCCTCCCAAATTGGAGGCAACTCATAAGTAGTCTCAAGAACTTCCTCAGAAACAGCAAAATTATACGGAAAAATACCTTTACAGTCGACTATAGAACCTTGAAAGACAGACGAAGTCAATGGAAGAGAAGTTAGCGTTTTCACAGCCTTAGCTAACGAACAATTAACAAATTGTATACTGTCGATAAAGCGAACAGCCAATTTGTTAATGTGAACAATTAATGAAATAAATTTTTCTGTAGAGGTCGGTATGATATCTAAATTCCATGAAGGAAAGCGATCGAGACCATATTTTAAAATATGGTGAAGGTCATACCCTCTTAAATTATGAAAGACTATAGGTAGTAACCGATAAATCCTACGAGCTATATTACATTTTCGGCAAGCTGCCCCTAGATAATTACCAGTAAAATGGCAATGATCTCTAACCGGATTTACAATCGGTTTTTTACATAAATAACAGGTTCGACAAGATTTAAACTGTCGAACCTCACTGAAAGACATAGGCCCTATCAATTTATCACCTTCCGAATCATAGTACGGAATAACAATTTCAGTTGCAATTTCCTGAATTTTCTTAAGAAAATCAGGAATGCAATCAAGTCCGTAAAAGTAATAATATGATTTTGTGTTAGTATAATTATTAATTAATAAAATGTCTGCTGCAATAGGTATATGAATTTGATGATGTCTATCATCAGGAGGTAAAACCGATTCAAAATCGGCATAAATCACAAAAGGTGGGGTGATATGTTTAGAATAATTTAGGAATTCTAAATTTTTATTTTCGGGGAGTGTGTATAGGGTTGTGCCAGTCTGATTTTTGGCGCATAATGCAACATGTGTATTGAATGCATTATCTAATCTAAACCCATTAAGGCAATGTGGACACCAACGACATCTAATTTGAATGTTACAGTCAGGGTTTTGATGGAAATTCATTAACCAGTTGATATTGGTCACAGCGGTATAATGATATCTATCATTATTTTCAAGTAATAATAAATAAATAGGGTTTCCGTCAGTGACTTTGCTTCTATGGATCAAACTTAAATGAGGATGGTGAAAGACATAATTATCTGGAACCTCATCATTTATAACAGTTGGTGTGTACGAAAACACATTTATTGCTAATTTTAAAGTCGAATTTTTCTTTTCGAACCTTGGGATGTTTATTAATTTCATGGGACAATCCGTGATCTCATCGTACTCTAATTCGTCTAAAAACTCTGTATATTTAGAGACTCTTTGGGGGTTTTCACCAATTATATCTTTCTTTAATAAATAAAGAATAGAGTAAAGGAAGCACTTGTCGTCATTGTTTTTTATATTTACTATAGCTCCTTTATTTTTCAATGCAGAAGGGGTTTTAATATATTTATGTCCAGACAAACGATTAATAGGAGCATATTTTGTTAAAATAAAGTGAATTTCCATAATATTAATAACACGCCATCCACTGCCTAAATGGGTGAATTGTTCTATTTTTTCATTAAGCCTATTAACCCCTTCGCTTAAAAAGTTATCTGAAAATGTCTCCGCATTATTCGAAAAATAATTGTCACGGATCTCGCCATCTTTTTCAAATTTAATTAATATCGCGAATTGAATTTTAACGCTCCCCATTTTATTTATCTCAAAAATTAATTTATTACTGATTCGCTCAGTTAAAGTTACTGTAATTAGTTGCGCGTTAGATATATCAAAACGTAGAGTTTTGATAGCGCCATTTAAATTTACTGAAATGTTCGGCTCTTTCTCTAATACAGAACCTCCGAATCGTATAATATTTTCATTATTTATAGTAGGTATAGTATTTTCATTAATTATAATAGGTATATTATTTATAATATTTTCATTATTTATAGTATTTTCATTATTTATAATAGGTATATTATTTATAGTATTTTCATTATTTATATTATTTATATTATTTACATTATTTATAATATTAGAGTCATCATCATCACTGATTTCGATGACTTCTTTTTTAATTATTTTATTTGGGATATTAATTTTAATAGGTGCAGCAGGTCTTTTATTCTTTTTATTTGATGTTTTTTTATTTTGTAGTATATTCAAAATATCGACGTTATTTTTATTAATTTTCTTAAACATATTTATTTTACTCGACTTGAAAGAATTTAAATGAACCCCATGTTCCCTATAAAATTCTTTATATTTAATGTTTTGCATATGGCGCAGATAAAATATTTGATGCCATTAAATCTATGGCGGTAATATTTTTTCATTTCTTCATGGCAACTTTCATTATGCTGCAATGATGAGATGCAATATCTCGGATAAAAAGTGCCTAATAAAAATATTAAATTAAAAACCTATATAAAGTAACTAATAATTCTTACTATGATATAAAATATCTATTAAAATAATTCCTATATAATTCATATATAATTCAATTACGTAAGATCTATAATAAAAAAAAATGCCTATATAATTCAAAAAAATTTTGGTCAACTATATTTGTTTATAATTTATTATGTTAATATATGTTTCAGTAATAATACTTTTTTTTAAATATATTATAAATTAAGGATATTTGAAGTATTATTAAAATAATACTTTAAATTTCATCAATTTAAAAATATATTTATCATAAAACTTTTAAAATAAATAGATCCTTATTATAAATTTATTATAAATTATTATAAATTATTGATATTTGATGTAATATTTTAATAATACTTCAAATATCATTAACTTAATTTCGATAAATAAAAATAAATAAAAAACTAACATTTATCTTCTGATTCCGACGAATCATCATCCTCTATAGAAGAGAGGTCCTCCATATCTTCCCCAGTAACGAGGGCATCTCCAAAAACGGTGGCATTATGATGAGCATTTTCTTCACCAGAAATGGGGGTATCTCCAAAAACGGTGGCATTATTATAAGCATTTTCTTCCCCAGAAATGGGGGCATCTCCAAAAACGGTGGCATTATGATGAGAATTGCATTCCTCAGAAACGAGGGCATTATGATGAGCATCTGCATCCAAATCAACTAAAATGTTTTTTTTTTAAATATATAATAAAATTAAATTAAAATTTACCATCTTCGATAATATCGTCTTCGCTATCGCTGATAACAATTGTATCTTCGATTAAAATAACTTCTAAAATAATTTATAAATAAAACATATATAAAATTAAAATTTACCATCATCTTCGATAATAATAACATCATTTTCACGATCTAACTGATCTTGTATTTCTGTTAATGTATACCAATCTAGAAAAATATAATAATAAAATTAAAAATTAATAAAAAATCCTTACCAGTTTCATTCTCAAGAATACTTCTTAAAATATTATTGTTCATTTTTTGAAAATAGCGCTTCAGAAATTTTTGAAATAATTGTGACAAATTCTACATTTGTCAATGTTTATAAAGAGAATAATATTTTCAGGATTTAGCCAATCACATTTAAGCAATACACACATATAGGTGAGAGATTTTTAGACATGTTTTCTTTGTAAAACACATACAGTCTACACTGTGACTGCATGCGTTCTTTGTAAAATTACATACATTGAGTTTGCATGTGTTTTCTTTATTCAATTTTGTGTATGCATGCACTTATCATGTGATGATCACGCACTTATAATGCACTGTCTTTGTGATCACGCACTTATCATGCATAGTCTTTGTGATGATGCATTAGCTTATCTTTAATTAAACACATAATAATAATATTTTTAATAATAATAATAAAAATAATAAAAATATTATTAATAATAATATTGATAATAATAATAATAATTATAATAATAATAATAAAAATAATAATAATAATAATAATAATAATAATTATAATAATAATAATAAAAATAATAATAATTATTATAATAATAATAATATTTATAAAAATAATAATAATAAATAAAAATATTAATAGTTAAAAAATAACAATAAACATTAATACATTTATTAACCATCAAATCTCTTGGATAATAACCAAGCTAAACAATGTTGACCACATGTTAAGGTCCATGGTTTTTGATACATAGTTTTATTATAGACAATAGGTTTACCCATTGTTTGGCAATTTCGAAACCACTAAAGCCGGATAATAGAAACCCATAGGATCAAATACAAATATCTTGCTAGGTTTCATATATATTGCTAACCAATGTTCTCCACCGAGATGAGATGATTGAGTATTGACGATTATGGCTTGATTATTACGTAAATATGGAATTTTATCAAGAGGAAAAACCCCTAAAAATTCATGTCCTAGTATTTGTTTTCCAATTCGATAGACCTGAACAGAACTACATCAATAATATTAATATTAATACATTTAAAAACTTACTCCATGACAAATTATCATAAATTATCTATACATTTATACCAACAACGTTTGAACTTTGTTCAAACCAATACTGTTCTGTTTGCAGTTATTTGAACCTCATTTTCAAATACTCCATATATTACAACATGTACCGGTTCAGTTGTAGCTTTAGCAAACTTTATATCTAATCGTAAATTACCATTTTGAGGTAATTGACTCTGATTTAAATCAAAATCGGGTGCCAAAACAAATGTGAAGAATGGATATTTGCTTTTAAAATCTTCAAGAGTTATACCACAATTAAGGTTTTTATCCAAATAACCCATATTTCTAACTATACTCTGCATATATGTAGCACAATAATTATCATTATCGAAATCTTGAGTATATGTTTCTCTATAATCACTATTTTTCGATAAAGTTAGCGATGTTACTCCAAAATTTTTGAAAATTGAGCTCGATTTTAAGTAGGATCCATTATATTGAGATTCACTTTGAAATGTTACCAATATAAAGTTGGGCATTCTTCTATCTCCAAATATTTGTTCCTTATAGAAAGAAGCTGAACCTTTAGCAATAGTAAATTGAACAATTTCCTTTGTTTTCAATGGATATATTGCATGCTTAGAATTAAGCCCCAGTTGATGACCGGCTAATACAGAGGGTTCAACCCGAACTCTTCTCACCAATAATTTTGCATCAACTAATTGAAGAATTGGTGATGTGGTAGCACTTGTTAGTGATAATGCCGAATCAGATCTTTTCAATCTAATGTGTACATTAACACCTGGGAGTAAATATTTCGGTTGATCCATAAAATCGAGTTGTAATGATGAGCACATGGTAAATAATTTCGAACCTTTAATCCAATTTTTCCTATCATCATCACTACCATAACCCATAAGAGTTAAACATGTATTTTTAGTATCACTATTGTAATTTATAATAGTTTCTATTAGAGCTTTGTGAATATATGTACTGTTACCACCCTCAATCTTGATATTATTAAATCCGAGTACTGCATCTTTAAAAATTGTATAAAACAAGAAATTGTTTGGTATTACATCACTAGGTTCACCCAACGGTTTTCTATCTTTATCTACAACTTTGATCTGAACAGTTAGCAATGTATCATTCAAATCTAAATATTCAGTTTGGGAACCATTAATATAAAATTCAATATCGGTTCTACTAACCATAATAGAATTCATCGGGAATACATCTTCAAAGGCCCCCATTTCAATTACTGCTTGGGGAGATGGTCTATCAAATAAACACAATTCAGATTTACCACAAATCATTTTTGAAATATAGTTCCATGTCCTTTCATTCGTTTGTTTATATGTTTATGAGGTCTTTTACGTTTTTGAGCTGGCGATTCGGGTTTTTGAAACATACCCATTAGAACTTTCCCTAACTCGGATAATGCATTTGATTTCAGCGATGGTAATATTTTCTGCTCATTCATTATCACATCTTTAGCAGTTTTCATACCAAAACTACCAAGGCGTTTAAAAATAGGAAGTGCAAATCTACCAATTGTTCTCAACCATCCTGATCCATACTGTTTACCAATAAAATATGGTAATTCACCACCACTTTGGCTACCACTATACATACTAATAATATCGTTATTGGCCATCTAATTTACGAAAATGTAATGTCAAATGAGTTTTTGTATCTTTACTAAATTCAATAAATTTATCGCTATCATAACGAATATTTATTTCTATATTGTTTATACATGATGTTGATACCGGCAAGTACATGGGATTATCGATATTTATATTGACAACTTCATCCTGGTCATGTTTATCAACCCAAACAGATTTCAATAGAGGAACCAAAGAATCACCAACAATTATAGGATCGATGATGTTAGTATATATGAACATTTGCCTATGAAGTTTTATTATTTTTGGTTTGCGTACACCAAAAGCACTTGCTCTATACGTTTGCTTATCTAATCCCAATGTATTAGCCAAATTTTTATCAAATGTAATTTCACAAATGTTATTTTTCAGACTGAATTTGCATATTCCATCTTTAACAAATTCAATAGTTTTAAATATATGTAAACAATTGAATGAAATATATTTATGTAATTCTTCAAGTGTTTCAATATATAAATCATTAGTAAATGTAAATGTCTCTTCAACCTCATTAATATATGATACTGATATTTTGATGTTTTCGATTGTTACACTTTTCTCATCAAATGTTTTGAAACGTATTAGGTATTCAGTTCCAGGAACAACAATGCTAAGCTTATCACAACCCATTCGCTTGGCATCCTCAATACTTTCAAACTTTATTGTAAATGGACTATAATCACATCTAACATTCAATCCATCTTTGAAAAACATGCCACAATTTTCATCTAAAATCTGATTCGGAATATGACAATATCGTTCAAAATTATTGATTGAGAAAATACCACTACAGGTTTTGGGTACACGTTTCTTGAATCCGATTTTACAATGACTATAAAATGGGAATGTATTGTACACAAATGTAAAGTCTTGCAAAGCAACTTCCCAATTTCCATGTAAATAAATGGGATTTTGAAGATCAACCATAAATTTACTTGCTTGATTTTCCGGATGGATTAGTGGGCAACTATTACTCGGTAAAATTGTATAGAAACTCATTTTACTAGGTCTTTTGATGATATCCATGAGGGTTTTTGATATCCATGCCATTTGCAGTATTGTTTATCCTTACCCACCATTTTAGTTTTCAATATTTTCTGAATTCTGAACACTGTAGGTTTGGAAATAACTTGTAATTCCTGTTCATAGAATTTCCCTTGTATTAAATTGTTATCACTATCTTTAAAAACATACATTACAGGACTCTGTTTAGTATTAATTTTAGTAATTTGAAATACCTCATCACTCCAATTACTATCGAAATTTTTGATGAAAGGTGAAGCAGATATTTTACTAATTCTAACGTGATCACCAACTTTATATTTTGGTTTTGTAATAGGAACTGTTTTAGACCGTACTGATTTAGCTAATGTTTTCGAGCTGATATTTACGGGTCTCAAACCATTCAGACCTCGATGTGATGAATTATTATAACTAGCAAGTATTTTCGGTAATACATTTATCCATATTTTATTACCTTGATGCACGAAGTATTTCTTCAATCTATCCTTCAATGTCCAGTTAAATCTTTCAACATGTGCGACTTTGTATTGAGAATGTACAGAATAATGATTTATTTTGAGACGATCCAGGATTTGCTTAACTTTACTATTGTAAAACTCCTTGCCTATAATAATAATAATAATAATTATAATAATATTTATAATAATAATAATAATAATAATAATAATAATAATAATAATAATAATAATAATAATAATAATAATAATAATAATAATAATAATAATAATACCTAAATCGGTTTGCAAATTGTCTGGATGGTCATTTTTAAACATTGAGTTAATTGCTTTAGATATTTCCTCTGCAGATTTTGTCTTTGTTGGTACACCGCGAGCAAAACGACTGAAAACATCAATACACGTTAAAATATATTTATAACCCTTGTTAATCTTCGAATACGGTATCATCTCCATCAAATCCATTTGCCATAAATCATTAATACCGAATGTTTTATAAGCTCTTGTTGGAAATCTTTTCCGCATTGGTTTGTTTAAACTGTACACAAACTGATCTGACAACACTTTGCGTTTCCTTTTTCGACTTTGGGACTCTTTTCTTTAACTTTGCCACTCCACCGAAACCTGCTTCGTCTTCTGGGTTCGTCCAAATCTTCTCCATTACAACAAGATGATTTAAATTTTAATTTAACATTAGGTAATGATTGCCCCATCGTTTATTGTGATAATAATGATAATGCTAATGGTAACATTGCTCCAATAAAACCACCTTGTTGTTTATATATGATTTTTCTCATTTGCTTACGATTTTTATTATTTACTAGTGATAACAAAGGCTTACGATGTTTATTCAGTACTAGTTTTTTAGAATTACTGATTTTAATTTTACCTCTGACTACTTTTAATAGAATTTTGAGTAAATCATCGACAACAAAAGTTGGAAATGATTGTAAAATAGACATTCTTTTCATACTCGAAACCTTTAACAATGCATTAAAATATGGGAAACTCCTATGATTTTTTACAATTTTATCTGTTTTCTTACTCTTTTTAATAATGTTTTTCGAAATAAGATTCATTGTAGGGTAATTCTCGGTTATTAGCTTTTTAGATGGTGTATAACTGGTTTTTGGTGGAACTTTATTTATTGTCTTTTTAATACTTTGTCTAAGTTTTCGGATATTTTTAAGCCTGGATTTCATAAACATTTTTACATGTTAAAGTTTTCAACTTTGTTTATATACCATGGCACCTTCTTTATTGAAAATATCGGTTTTTACCCGTAAATCATCATTGCATTGTTGTGTGAAATCAAGAAATATATATCCATGTGGTGATTTTGTAGCATCTTGAAATGCACTGATGAGAAAATTACGATTATTAGGGTATGCCTGTCGAGCAAGAAAATCAATAACTAAATATTGAACATTTAAATTCCTTGTTCGATGTGCGCCACCCTGATGAAATAGATTTTGAGTAATAAAGATCACAGTAACACCGACATGCCTACTGATTTTTGTGAATAAATTATTAAAATCCTTTTCTTTATTAGCTTCCTGAAACAAATCATCAATAATGATGACATCACCTTTCCTTAAACGACTTGACCAGTTTTTATCGAAACCCTTTACTATTTTCATGTTTTTCAATTTACAGAAATTATCTTGAGTTAATCCATGTTCTTCATCTGCACCCCTATGCCAATAAATCTTGTTGAATTTTGTTTGAAATAAATTAGATTTCAGTAATTTACACACAAACATAGTTTTACCACTACCACTTGGGCCGATGATTTGATATACAGCATCATTTCTTAATTCCATTATTAATTTGTATAATTATAGGTTTAAGTTTATATTAAATGATTTAATGAACTCTTCCTAAAAATTATATATATATATATATAGCTTAATATTTCTTTATTGTTTAATTATGTTATCAAATATAAATTATAAAGGAACTTTCGATGTATCAAAAATGGCGTTTCCAAATGGTAAACCACAGCAAATTGTAGATAGGAGTGGAAAATATCCTATAATATTTTTCAAATCCAACAAATGCAGAATCATGGGATGTAAGAAACCTTTAGATGTCAATAAATTACAATATAGAATAAAGGATATTAAAATACAGTCAATTACAGTTACCATGGATATAGGACAATCTATCAATCTATACAACATGTCAACAAAATGTCTTTGTATGTTCGAACCAGAATTATTTCCTGCACTGAGGCTTTTAAAATACAACCCAATGTGTGTTAACGTGTTTGCTAGTGGCAAAATAGTCATATTAGGGGTGCGAAATCTAGAACACAAAAATATTGTTTGTGACATACAAAATGAAATCACCGGATTGGTCGATATCTGATTGGCTAATGATTGCTTAAAACAAATTGCTTATTCATTTGATTTCATTTTTAAAATATTATACCATTATGTATGCTATGCCAAAGAAAAATATCGCTGAATACGGTAAATTTCTTTTTTTTATTTCATTTTTTTTATATTTTATTTAGACAAATATGCCCCAATGATAATACATCGTATTATTTATTACTATCCTCAAATAAAGGAGATTTTGAAGAATCAAGAACCGTCAATGCATCAACAGCTAATATACAATGAAACAAGAATAGATATTTCCAATCTCATTAAGCAAGCTCTTTGGGACAATGAAATAAACCGAATGGTCAAGGAGATGGAAACTGAATACCCCTGCATTCTGGGGTGTAGCTGTTGTGATTTTTAGTGTTGGTAATAAATGTTTTTGTATTTTATTTTTTGTTGTTTTGTTAGTTTTATTTTGGTAATAATAATAATAATAAATGTTTTTGATAGTAATAGTTTTATTTTTGATGTTGGTAACAATAATAAAAATAGTAATTTTATTAGTATAGTAATAATAGTAATAATAATAAAAATCATGATAATTAAAATAATAATAACAACAATAATAATAATGATAATAAAACACGTGACATTAAAAATACATTTTATATAGATGATATGTGTAAAATCATATATGTAAACTCAACGGGTTAATTTACATACAGTTTTCCAGTCACGCACTTATCTTGCACTGTCTTTGTGATCACGCACTTATCATGCACTGTCTTTATGATGATGCATTAGCTTATCTTTAATTAAACACATAATAATAATAATAATAATAATAATAATAATAATAAAAATAATATTAATAATAATATTAATAATAATATTAATAATAATAATAATAATAATAATAATAATTATAATAATAATAATAATAATAATATTTATAAAAATAATAATAATAATAATAATGATAATAAAACACGTGATATTAATAATACATTTTATATAGATGAATGCGTAAAATCATATACAAAATCCACGAGTTAATTCACATACAGTTTTCCAGTCACGCACTTGTCTTGCAATTATCATGCACTTATCATGCATTGTCTTTGTGATCATGCATGATCCTGATTGGTTAATCAGTATCTGTCAAGGGTATAAAAGTGCGTCACCCCATTATAAAGATCATAAATCAAACATGACCAAGAAAATAAGTGTCCAACCAGTTCAGATGTTCCACAATTATAAAATGTATTTTTTAAAGGAGCCTATCAATATGCAATTGGCAAATCCAGTAAAACTCAATAAAACGCAATTTCAATCTCTTGCTGGTACTCTCTCAATGTTAGATATCAAGGATATTGATAATACATTCAAAAAGATCAATTCCAATTTAAAATGCAATGAAAATGCTTTCTTCACGAGTCAATATACCAGATATTATGATGCATTTACAGAAATTGGATTCAAAGAACAGGAAAACTGGTATATAACAATAACAATCCAAGGATATAAAGCTGATCAAAACGATGTGCTTTCTCCAATCTGGAAAATTGTTACTGCTAGACTTTCACAGTTATTTTAATGTATAGTGTTTAGTGTTTAATAAATGTATTTATGTTTTCTTTGTTATTCTATAAACAAAATTATAAGTAGTTTTAAAAAATATTTAAAAATGATGTCTGAAAAAGGTAAAATATAAAATATAAAATAATTAATTAATTAATTTCGTTTAGAATATTTAATAAACTTTTTGTTTGATAAACTCGAAGAAATAACCGGTGTAAAAATTAGAGATATGTTGACTCTAGTTGAAGCATTGAGTAAAGAAGATTCGAGTTGTGATTCTGGATGTCAGAGTGATGATACTGTTAATGATGGAGAAATTAATACTGAAATTATTAATGATTCTGAAGAAATTATTGATGATAATGGTAATGTTGAAGAAAATATTAATGATACTGAAGATACTACCGAAATTAGTAAAGATGAGCCGACCGACTTTAAGAATTGTATTGACCATGTTATAGAAAATATTATGATAGAATATTTTGGTGATGAAAACTGTTCGTGTAATAATCAATAAATCTTTAAAAATGTAGTTTTTTATTAATAATAATAATAACAAAGAAATATTTATTAAAATCTACGATAAACTTTGTTACATAAATATAAAACAGATGCTCCAATGATTAGTTTTAATAAAAATTTGCAATTTTCGATATAAATATCAGAGCGTTTGGTTTCTGCGGCAACTTGAATAATCGCTGTCCATCCACCGTTTGTTACTACCCACGGCTCAATTTTTGTTTCTATTACCTAAATAATGATAAATTAATAACAATATAAAGTAATACACCTCTATAGACCATTGGAAATAATTTTCATAGTCGGATCCAGATTTTAATATCATGTGTTTCATATACATTAATCCTACTATTATTCACATCCATTTATTATTTTCATCGAACATATAACTAAATAATGATTGGAATGTCTTCTTTCTCTCCAATGTCGGCAAATTGAGAATTTTTTCATAATCAAATGGTATGTCTTCATCAATTTTCTCGGTACGGTTTACCATAAATTTCATGTTTTTAATGATTTCATCTTCTTCACTATAATTAGAGACCAGCTCATTCAATAAAGTTATAAAAAATTTAGTTTCTGACATTTTATAAAAATATTTGAAAGTGTAAGCGTATTTATACTATATTCGACCAATCAGAATCATGTAATACTAAGAAAATATGTAAAAATATATAATGGAAATGGCAATGATGATTTGTTAGCACTGTTAACTTCTTTCAAGCTGTTGCCGCCACTGTTAACTGGGTGTTGTTGTAATTTCATTATACGATTGAACTGATCAGTTGTTTTATTAGAATAAAATTTTATACTATATTGAACTTGATTCATCATTTTTTCATTAAGTTTATGATTTTCTTTCAATTCTAATATTGATTTTCTTAATTCATTTTTGATAATACCAATGGTCTTATTTAAATATATAATATCATCATTTAATTCGTTTTTAGCTATTTTTAAAGTCTCATATGTATGTTCAAATCGGAATTCTAAATTACTCATTCTTTCAGATAATCTTTTGACTGGAGCTTTCAAATATCTAGGCCTATCTATCATATACAAAATATCCATCAATACTGCTGTATCAGGACATACACATCTTGTTGAATTTTTACCTTGAACGGTTACAACAATTGAGTTGACCATATTAAAAACTAATAATATTATTAAAATTTCTTTAATCATTTTCAAATCTATATAAATTAATATTTATTGTTTATAGCTAAAGATTTGTGTGTGTGTCTAAATTAGTATAAAAGTAATTGTTATTTCAATTTTTATCATTAAAATGGTTGTACCGAGCGCAGTTCAAGCTATGAATGAAATTAAACATTATGGTAATTTATTATTACTATTATTAATATTATTAATTGTTTTTAGATGATTACTTTAAAGTTATTAAAGAACGTCTGGAATTCTATTATCCAGAAATACATGGAATCATGGATAAGCCAGCATCAATAATTCCAGACTTGATATTCAATCATACATCAATATGGATATTTACTGTAATCGATGAGTTCCTATGGGATATCGAACAAAACAATTTGTCAAAAGATATGGAACCCGAATACCCCTGTGGTGATGGATGTCATTGCTGTGCTGCCAGATATCGGAAGTATGTAGAATGGGCTTTGAATAAAGCTCTTCGACAGTACTACTATAGTAGAATTATCTCTTTATAATAAATTTGTTGTATATGTCTTGGTTTTCATTATATAGTAATAATAATAATATAAAAAGTTTTATAAGTATTAATAAATTTTTATAAGTAATAATAATAATAATAATAATAATAATAATAAAATAATTTACAAATATATACTACTTATTTTTATAAGTAGTAAATTTAAATTTTAAAATGTTTTAAAAATAATATGACCTTGAGAAATTTTGAATGACCTTGAAAAAATATGATGAGTCATCCAATGACTTTGAATGAGTCATGGTCTTTGTTTAAATAACCTTGGAAAATATGATGAGTCATCCAATAACCTTGAATGAGTCATGGTCTTTGTTTAAATGACCTTGAATGAGTCATGGTCTTTGTTTCAATGACCTTGAAAAAATATGATGAGTCATCCAATGACCTTGAATGAGTCGTTGTCTTTGTTTAAATGACCTTGAAAAAATACGACGAGTCATCCAATGACCTTGAATGAGTCATGGTCTTTGTTTAAATGACCTTGAATGAGTCATTGTCTTTGTCTTAAACATTTTTTGTACTTATAGACTTAGAAAAATTTTCTCTCAGCGGGGGGGGGGTACTGTGCTGGATGTGACACATCCCACTACTACAGTTGCCAAAATTGAACGTTTTTGAATCTATTTTCAATTGAAATGATATCCACAATTAATCATATCATTTGAATTTTGACAAATATTTCCGAATTTTTTGGAAGGTTTTGTTTTTCCACTTTCAGTAGTTTTTCTTTGTAAATTCCAATATTGAGCAAATATTCACAAAATCTTTTAGAATTGTAGCTATCGATTTGTTGAACTCTCATGTTGATTGTAAGATTCGTTTTTAAAACATTTGTCCAAAGCCGTGATTATTTATTAGTTATACTTATTTGTCAATATTAAATATGACATAAACAAACTATTGATAAATTATCAATAGACTTATTATTGAAATATATATATATATATATATATGTGTGTATGTGGAAAACAAACATACTTTGAGTTTTATGTATTAGATTAAATATATTTGTAATGACGGTATTTTATTATTAATTTTAATCAGGGTTAGAATTGCTTAGAATAAAAGTAAATGAAATACATGAATATGAAAAAGGAAATCATGAATATTTTTGACATGATTAAATATGATATACAGTTTCTGCAAGTTGTGTTATTACTTAAACTCACTATTTCTCAAGTTTTTAATAACAAATCTCCTACAGACCTTTAGGTTTTGTTGTGATTTTTACTTTCCATAAGGTATTTAATTCACATTTTTATTTATAAAAAATAATATCATTTAAGATAGTACGGGAGTTTACAGAAATGCAAATTTTGTAACTTATATTTTTTATAATTATGCTGAATTTTTGTTTTATCGGTTGGCGTCATTTTTATGAGAAATTCATATTTGGATATTCGAACGGAGCTCGAGTTTTTCTTGTTTAATTTAAGGAAATGTTTGTAGTTTTGTTGATTTGAATTTTCAGCTTATTTTTGTTTTTGGAAAGTAATGTCAGTTTCTAGCGTCATTTTAATATGTAAATAATACCGTCATGTTGAGAAAATGAAGTATTTATGAAGCTTTATTATTCGTTCCAAAACAGTTGGCCGTTAATATGTTACAATTTTGAACTTTCGTTGTCATAAACGACATCATTGAAGTAAATATGTCGGAACCGATAACAAAGAGTTGATATTTGGTTTAAAAAAAGGAATGATATTTGTAGAATTTACTTTATAAAACAAAAATATCAAATACCTGGCTTGTTGCTACTTCGTGGAAATAGCTGAAATCTTGTAAAACCAACAATTTCATAGCTAATTGTCATTTTCCTGAGTTTGAAATTTGTTTATCAAAATTAAGTCAAATTTCAGTCCAAATATTCAAATATCTAATCTTAACTTTACTGTTTACATTCCGTAAATTAAACATGACACGATCCAGGAAATAACCTAATGGGCTCACGGGTTGTTTCCAAACTCTGGTTGACAATTTAGTGTTTAGGCAGATATATTGCATTTCTATGTACCATATTTCACCCTCCCCACATACAACCCTCAGACTTTACCCGAATATTTACTCGCCTCACGAATATAGGCAATAAATTTTCAATTTTCTATTGAATTTAACTTACCGCATATCAATTCATTTTTTACTGATTACACGGATTACATGAGGGGGCGGTATTGATGGGGTGGTCTGTGTTACATGCAGTAAAAGACCGTAGTTACAAATAAGATAGGTTGAGAATGTATATTAGCAACTATGACTACTAATAGATTGTTTTAATACTTTCCATTTATATGTTTACCATTACTAGGTACCATAATGCATGAACTTCTGAACACTTTCCTCAACTATTGTACAGACAACTCTTTAATAATTCGGTATTTAAATTACGTTTTTAAATATTCGTTTTGCTTTACTTATAATAATGGTTGAATAATTTGGAGTATAACTTGTGAACATTTAATTCCTTTCCAAAATTCAAAGTCTCTTCCATCACGGTTTTTTGAATAACAATGAGTTGACTGAAAGCCTTAATTGAGGGTTTCCTGCATTACTTAATTTTTTACATTCAATATAGGTCTTGATTCATCCTGTAACCGTTAAACTGTAATTGTCCCGGGTGCGTTCGATAAGACCGATGATTCTTTGTTGACATAAATGCTGCACTTTGAGTGTGAACGCGTGGAGTAGAAGCATTATATATAACAGAATATGGTAAAATAAACCGTCTCTCGGAAGGTATACCAGAAATCATATTATTAACCGGGACTTAATTAGGATGATTGTTACGATAAGGATTGATACTTTGCATACATTGAGACGCAAGATGTGTTTTACTGTTTTCATTTCTGTAACGACTCGGGTGGCTTTTTCTAGATTTGAAAAGTATACAAATCCAAATCCCTTTATTCGATAATTTGAATCAGTTATGACTTTTGCGCTTGTTATATATTACCAAATTATAAACACATTTCTCTTAATTTTTTATCAACGAGGTCTTTTATATAGCAATTCGTAAATTTTACATCACTATCGCTATTAGCTAAATTTGTTCTTAGAATAAAACGTCCGTCAAATACTTTTATATTTTTATTAGCATTCGGTTAATAGCATCTATTGCGTTAGTTGCAGCAGCCTCAGTTTCAAAATGTACGAAACCATATCCTTTAGATTTACTACGCTCATCCGCTGCAATTTTGCAGGATAAAATGTTACCAAAGGCGAAAAATGTGTCATGTAATTCTGTTTGTGTAATCGACTTATCTAAATTTTTAATGAAAATTTTTCCTATTTCTGACTTTCGCAAAGATGGATCACGTTGTGACCATATTATTCTAATTGAACCACTTTTCATAGTATCGAAATTCATTCGATCTAGAGCTGATTCAGCATCTGCAGTATTTTGAAAATAAACATACATATCCCAATGATTGTTTTCTCATCATATATCTACAAGGTTTAATGGATAAAATAGGATCACAAGATGAGAATTATATCATAGATTCTGTGACTTCTGGGTGAAGATCACCGACATTTAAACTTGTCATAGAAATAGAAGTATTTATTTGATTGTAAACTGTAGTCGCTTCAATTTTCTTTTTTTCTGACAGTATAGAATAATCAAATTGAGTTAGTTATAGTATTAGTTACTAAATAAAAACTATATGACAATTCAAATTTAATCAATAAAGTTTTATATTAGTATTATTAGTATTAAGTGATTAAGACATTTATTAATATAAAAACTTCTTACATACAGCTAGTGTTGTTAAAAAGTACCTTGAGAGGAATGGAATTAAAGTGTTAGATAGGCCAAGTCAAAGTCCTGATTTAAACAGTTAAAATTAAATTATTTTTTGAATTATAATAAATAGCTTTACGTAAAATTTTGTCTTTGAAGTTTTAAATTTTTAAAAATTATTTCTAAGTTAACATTATAATTAAAATATATTATTTTAAATTGTGATTTTGATATTGATAGACAAGCCTAAATCGAATTTTTTTGTGTAAATTTTAAATAAAATATGCAAAAATTAAATTTTATCGCGTTGACACTCGGGGATAATGTAAATAGGACAAATTAATTTTTAGTAGACACTAATCTTATGCAAAATCTTGAAAATGCAGAAATAATATTGCTTTTTCTAGATTTAATTAAAATCTATTTTTTCGATGGTTTTATTTACTTATTTTCCAAATTTGTGTAAATTAAATGTAAAAAAGTCAATTTTGCAATATTATTACGATAAATTATTACGATAATAATTTATGATATAAAAATAGATATAGATTGATTAATTAAAACAAAAATATTTTAGTAAAGACATGCAAAAGTACAACATTAACAAAAACAACAACATTTACAATAACATAGATATTTTGTTTAGATTACTAGTGGAAATAACAAATGAATTTATGAGTGTATATAAATAATAATTACCTGTATTATAATTCTTCATTAAGCTTAAAAATATTTTGACAAAACGTAAAATTTATTTTTCAATTATTGTTTAGAAAATGAAATAACTTTCTAACATGGTACATTGTCTCATGGTCAATTCAATAATTACTTGGTATAATTGTTTGCACCATTTTGATATATGAATATGATTCTCGTTCACCTCCCCATAAAGTAGGAAATTAAAAATTATAATATATATTTTAATAATTTCTAGATTATAATGAAATAATAGTTTTGTTAATAAATAAACTGTAAATTTTGGATGATAATTGAAAGCACTTTTTGAATAATATTATTACTGGTGCTGGTTACACTTTTATAGAATTAATTAATATCAGTAGAATTTGTAAATTTTTATAATTTAAGTTAAATACTAATTAAATTAAACTGAAATTAAGTAACGATAAAAAATATTCATTTGTATACTGCTATTTTAAGTTATTTCACCAATAAAGTTTTCGAAGTATATTAATACGAATCTTAAAAGAGTATTAGAAAGCACCTAAATTTTAAAACAAATTGAATAAGTGGAAATTGTCTGAAGAGTGTTGTTCTAGGAAAATGAAGTCATCAACAGTCAACAAAAAGGCACTAATATAAATTGCTTTTAGAATGCCAACGGCATTATTTTGGCTAATTTTGTAGAAAAAAGAAGTTCGAAATAACAGCGCTTACTACAAATTTGTGAAGGAAAATAGGAAGCTCTGAAGGAAAAGTAAGGTGTGTGGACTCTAACACTTACATAATAACGCACCATTCACATAATGCAGTTTTATTGGATAATATCATTGCAAAATGAAAAGCAATCAGAGGTGAAAACCAAAAACAGTTTTTTTAATATATTTTTAAAATTTAGATTATATATGCGTGAGGAACGTCTAATACAGGCCAATTATATAGAATATCAAATAAATTTGTTTAAATAAATTAGCTATTTAACAATAAAATTAAACACAAACTAAGTTCAAAGAACATTTTGGATATTGCTTAAATTATTATTAAGAAAAAAGATGCAAATGAGGTCCTTATGAAAATGAAAAACCTTAGCTCGTTAATGTTTTGAAATTTACTATTTAAGCAAAGATACAAACATTGAAATCCACAAAAATGTTAATTATACTTTAATTAGCCTTAATCTAGCAAATGTCTTTGAATGTCATTCAGAATAAACTTTTCTAGAAAATGGCTTATATCTAGGATTTTCACAAATGGACAAATTGTGTTGAAAGAATAATAAAGTTTTGAATGTTTCATAACCCAAACAATAAACCGCCATACATCAAACAATTCCGAATCAGATAAGAGCTTTCATAGAAATAATATTAGAAAGATAAATATTCTAATTACGTCCAAATATTTCAAAATGAACTTTGACTTCAGATTTCTTTCAATAACCGTATAAATACGTTTGGAAAACTAATACCAATACACAAAAACATTTTCTCATTCAAACATGAAGCTTTTCATTTTGGCACTCCTCGTCGCAATGGTCATTGCAGATGATTATTATGAAAAATACGACAAATACGAAAAGAAAGACAAATACGACACATACGACAAATACGGAAAACATGAAAAATACGACAAATACGGAAAGCATGACAAATATCACAAAGTCGAGAAATATGACAAATACGACAAATACGGATATGACAGTTATGGAAAGGAGAAATATTAATGAAATTGAAAACAAAAGACATATTTTATGCGTATTTGTATTTGTAATGTTATAAACTTCAATAATATTATTATCTCGTCTTGAAAGTATTTATTTATTTTAACATTTTTTATTTCATTATTGAAATATTGCAATTATTAATTTTTGTTTAGAGAAAAAATACATTCTATGTTAAATATATTCCAAACTTTCACTTAGTATTTTTTATTTCTAACAATCATGCTTTATAATTTACCAAAATTAAGTTACCAAAAATTATTTTTTATCTTCATTTAAACAAAATGCACTCTAATTTGATATAAATTTAATATAACTAAAAGATAACATAAGTAAAATATATAAAGATTAAAATTGATTTTCAAAATCGGATCATAATTTTTAAGACATCTTACAGAAGAATTTAATTAATTCAATAATTTTGTTTTGGAAAAAATTAAATGAAATTTGAATACATTTATTTAAATTTATTTAAATCTCATTGAAACAAGGATGATTAAATGACATCGATTTAATAAGTTATATTTGTTAGCAAAATTGAAATTATTTGCAAATAGGGTTAATATCTTTTAAAATCTAGATTTATTATTAATTTCCATTTAATAAAATTAATGTATTTGGTCAAGAATTGGATTTATTTAAAAGTGATTTGTTTTATTGAAGCTATTAAAATAATTTTTCAATACTTACAATAAAATTGGTTATCATTTAATAGTTATTGTGAAATGTAAAGCAAAGCTTTTAACTAATTGAAAATTTTATCTACTTTAATTAATTAATTAATTTTTAAAATTTATATTAATTACTTTATCATTTGAAACCTATAATTTGTTAATAATAATTTTGAATTATGCAACTATTTAAAAGTAAATATAAATATTATAAAAATATATAATTTAAAATAATAAAATGTTTGTATATTGAAAAGTTCGACATTTTCATTTCTCTTGACAATGCTTTTCACTAAGGAGGATTACTTAACTAAATTTGTCAATTGTTAAATAAAAATAACATTACAAAGAATCTAAACTGCTTTTTATTGTTAAATGTGCAATAGGCTGGTTTGAAAGCATTTATCCAAATTAGTCAAAGATAATAACACAGAGCTAGGCCCAGCAACAATTGCGGCCCGTGCATAGCATGAAATTGACGCCCTCCGTATATTTTGGTACTCTAGCCTAATTTCAAATATAATATAACATTAATTAATAGATAATTTTTTTAATTTATCACTTTACCAATAAAACAGTAATGAAATGTTTTATATGTAGTACAATGTCCTTTATGCACTTATAATGTTTCCATACTGGCTGACTTTAATTATAATTTGCTTGCTTTGGACGATTATTTACGGGAAAAGTCCATAAATTATTAATGAACTTATTAATCAAACTTCGAATGGCTTCAATTATGAAAACCGGGATGTCATAAGTTAACCTATAAAATATAAATAAATAATGTTGGTCATTTCATGTAAAATATTCATATACATGGAGCGCTGGTCACGCAAAACTTTCTCTATTTTTTTATTCAAATTTAATTTTAATTTTTCAATTTTTAATAAAATTAATATCTTCTTTAAGAAATATATAAATTTGTGGAATAATTAACCGAATAATTATCCGCCAAGAGTTTAAACCGGCTTATCAAAATAGTAGATATAACAGTCACCTTTTCAGTTTGTATATCTGGCATCATTACCCTATAAATAAACACCAAGATGATGCTTTTATCGCACATAATTCCATACATAAACTTTAAGTCCGAAAGTCATTTTTTACCTATAAGACGGGTGTTCAGAGTCAGGAAATCAGATCGATAGGGAAATTAGTGTTCGAAGGATTAAAGTTAATACATCCTACAATTTGTGTCCTTTTAAAGGGTTTTGTCTGGGATCGTGGTATTATTTTTGATATAATACTTTTACAATATTTTCTATGAACATTAATTATTTTAACTAATTTTTTTTGGTCAAACTACAATTTTATCTTTAGTTTGATTTATAGTTATCGAGTTGATATTGTTGGATTTATCGGTGAATTGAGATACTAACAACTCTGCATTTGACTCCAAGCGTCCTATTTATTATTCAATACAAAAATTTCAATACAAATGACTGTCGTTTATTTTGTCTTAATAGTAAATTACTTTACGAAACCAATTTCAACAAGATTTCACCATAATTCAATTTGTTTGTACTTTTTGTTTTCTCTCAATTCAAGTCTTTTTGAAATATAAGTATCCAAAATATTTTCTGTAAATACAATATCTAACTTTTTTTGTTTTTATTACAGTTTTAACAGCCTTTACAGTTTCTCCTCAATCCACTTCAAAAATGAATTTTCTATAACCCTGCAACCTTTATTTTTTTAGCACTTGAACTTTAAAGACTTGTAATTATCAAGTATTCGAAGAATTAAACTTTTCTATTTTCCACGTTCCATTTTTTTTAACTTGTATTAATTAATTAATTCTAATCTTTCATTTCATTTTTTATTATTTAAATTTTTATCCTGTTTTTTCATCATTTTCCTATTATTTCTTATAACTTTACTTCTATGTAATTAGCAGTAATGTTTCCTTTTATGTTTTAATTGTTTCTCGCATTTACTTTAATTATTTATTTTTTTCAAATATCTTATTATATATTTAGTGGCTACAGAAAGATCGTCAAATTTGAACGTCACCGCTGAAAAAATATGGATTTAAGAGATATTATACTTGAAAATTATCTCTTTATATTTTAATTATTTAACTGCCATTCACATCTAAAGACGTAGATTTTCATTGAGAGGTTTTACTACTACTACCATCTTTTAACGTGAGGAGGTAGTGGTGCCATTTTTCTATTATTCATTAAAAATATGTATCAGGATGTCTGCTCTGACACCGTTTTAATTAAATTAGAATAATTGATTATTTATTAAAGGATGTTCACATGGTGTCTCATAAACATAACTAATATGATTTTAGATAAATAAAAGGAACGGAAGTTTAAACAGCAAACCTGAAATCATAATCAGACCAACCAATTGCAGAACTCTAACATACAATCGTAAAGTTTGTGCATCTCAGTCGACAATGAATTTTTATCCTGTAGCGTCCACTTTATCAGAGATCTAACATACCAAAGAATGAAGATGCCCTACACTCAATTATAATATTGTAGATATTATTAGTATTTTTTTAACGGGAAATATTTTGGTTTTGAAAATTTAAAATGTAGTTAAAAAGAAAAATTAGGTTTAATCTTAAAAATTGTAATGTTTTAAAATGTTAAAAGTGGATTTTTAAAAATTAAAGAAATTTAAAGTAAATTAAATTTTATAAGTTTGTTAAATAGGTAAAGATGTAAATTACCTTCAGTGTTTTAAAAGATATGTAAATAAAAAGTGGAAAGTGAAAGGGAATTATAAAAGAAATTTGAAATTAAGTATTTGTTGTTAAGCTTGAATTTAATTTTTTAAAATTCTGAAATTATAATGAAATTATAGTTAAAAAATTAAAGATATTTTAAAGATAGTATTTGTTTTTTAATATTGAATATTGTTATAAAAAGAAAATACGTAAAATTTGTAATGGTCTTTCAAGAACAACCTCATAAATGTGAATCAGAAGATTTTTCATCTGTAATAGATTATTTCAAAACGATATCACATTCATTGATAAAAATTATTGTCGATAAATAATGCCTCGTTTAAAGATTTTCTGGTAAAACATGAATGAAGATATGGCGAATCTTTAAATCACATCCTAGCTTCTCGAATAAAGAGGTTATTGGTAGTTATATTAGATCTACATTCGGCAGTGAAATCAAAGATTTATTAGCACAGTGTCCTAGAAATAAAAATCAAAGAAGAATTTATTACGAGAAGCTTTCTATCGCGGTTGAAGAGTTTGGAAATATGTGTCAGGTCCATTGCTTTTATGCCAATGATAAATTGAGTGAAAAGTTGCTGTTGAATTTCATATTTTAATCTTTTATTTTTATATTAATATTTTGTCCATCTGGAAGTTTATAGCTCTTTTCAAGTAACGAAAAGAAGGCTGCAGTTTGCATTTATTGTTCAAAATCAAAACCGATTAACACAACTTTTCTTTAATATCTTGGAAAATTTTTCTTTCGGCTAAAACCTTTCAGCAAATTGCATGAGACAGTGCATATGCTAGTTGAACGCCCAGCCGCATCAAAAGTGAGAACTTCAGCAATAGATTTAAGATGAGCACAAGACATTCTCATAGCGTCGTTCATTGCCGTTAGTAATATAAATTCATAACCATTCTTCGAGGTAAACCATTTAACGTGTCCGATATCTTGAGAATGAGCAATGATTAGATTTAATTATGAAAGGAATAATAAAAAAACGAATTTCAAAATCGAAACGTATATTTGAACAAATTATAAAACTTCAAATTAGCAAAAAGGAAAACGCAAGAATTCCCATAATTCAAAATGTCTAATTCCAAAATGTCATAAAATATATACTGATTTAACAAAATTCAAATGGTACCTAATTCCAAAATGTTACAAAAACTAAAACTGACCAATTTAAACAACTTGGTGGTCAAAAACTCACAATCATAAAATTCCAACTCTACTTCGAAAATTAATTCCATCAAATTCCAATCGATCTATCTAAAAACTGCTCACGTCTGTATGCGCACACAAAATCATCACAACAAAAAAACCACCGTGCACACCGGCGCGACAAAATTGACAACCTGTTCATCAGGATTAAACAATTGCTGTATAATGTCAATATCAACCGTTCAGCTGTAATAAAAGATCTCGTATAGGCAATTTCAAAGCAAATTAATATCCATCAAAACAGGCCCTCTAAACTGGTCTTAAGGATGAACTAACAATGTTACAGTTAAAGACTTAAAGTCTTATGAAAAAGTTTCAAAACGACACTAATTGTTGATTATTGATGTGTTTATTATCAAGCAAAATCTTTTGCAATTTCGAATGCTGAATCAGTTAGAAATTGTTGTTTTGAAATTTGAGAGTTTGAAAGGAAAATTGAGCAATTAATTATTACGGTGCTTGTTCGGTATACCCCCACCAGGTTAGAATAATTCAAAAATTAATTAATCATTAAACAATAATTATAAATATTAAAAGACTCTTAAACCAAATTCTTTATTTAACTCAAATTATAAAATAACTTAATATCATTAATACTTTCAGTAAATGTACTCTTTACATTTTTGACGCCACATAAATTCATTTAGATATAATGTCAAAAGACTCCTCGAAGTTTCAAATTCGCTTCAATTTTCAACCCTATTAGAATTTGCTTTAGTTACAGGATCACAAAATTGATTGAATGATTTACTGTCAAATGATAGTAACCACAATCTTCCAATCAAGAATAAGAACGCCATAAGTCCGACATACCAGTGGTCCCAGGAAGAACAAATTTTTGAATTATCGGTAACAGAGGATCTTTGTCTTTTTTTTCAACTTGCGGCATAAACATTCTTTTGGGATGGAATCTATACCACCAAACACCCATTGTTCTTTAACCAACCTTCCCGCGTTAAGTTTGCGTCGTACAAATAGAGTTTCATCTATTTGTGCTGTTCTGGCCACCCTCATCTAATACTGAAGATTCAGATATGATTTTCAAGCTGTAGATTTCCCTCAGATAGAGTTTGAAGTTTGTAATTGCATCACTTGGCATTTTTAATTCTCTTTTAATTTTTTTACTGAGCATTCTTTATAAGCCCATTAATAGATTAAAAATTACTTAAAAATTACTTAAAAATTACCTTTAAAGGTAGTATCACTACTAAAATGGGAGTATTACCTAAGTAGACTAATTGTAGCTTTTAATAAGTCATTGTCTTAAAATATTGTATCTCAATGAAATTTTGGATCAGATTGGTGTTGTGAAAAATTAAGTTTTAATATTGTTGTGTTTTGATTTTTTGTTATAGATGGAGGGGAATTCGGTTAAAACTTTAGCGAATTAAATCTGGAACCATACCATTTGATAAAATACTAAATTTGTTCTATTAAATTTACAACTTGGCTTTATGGAAATCAGTTAATGCATTTTACGCAAACTTTATCAGTATAAATTTTTTGTTTTAGATTTAATATATCGTTAATTTAATTCTCTCTTTTAATATTTTATTTAATATTAATCAACATTCAATAAATTAAAAATTCTTTTTCCTGTATATTACAGCTTTATAGAAATATCGTATATGACTATGCGGCTTCATTTGATGTTTGTAGTTCGTTTACTAATCTGTTAGTCATTGAAACAATGGATTAGACTGTATATTATAGAATAGAAATGTCTCTGAACATTATATATTTGATGGCGGGGGATTTACTTTATTCATTTATCGTAATCAGTAGGGCAAACTACACTATTCAGTTTGTTACTCCCAGAGTTAGTTTTTTGTTAATCAATGAGTTGTAAATGTAAAATAACGATGCTGCTATATTATCTTCTTAATCATTTTATATCTTGATTATATTCATTTAATGATTTAAGAAATTTAGCAATTAAAAATAACTTACATAGTTTTAAAATAACTTTTTTATTATAATCCATGAAGATAACTTTTGAATAATTTAAAATGTGAAATTTCAAAAAAGTGATAAAAAATATGGACAATAATTTGTAAAACGTATTTTACTGATTTTTATGTATTATACTGTAGTATATTTATTAACGCATTTTAAATAGAGGATGTATAAATTACTGATTGTTTAATGATTTGAACTACTAAAATTGGTATGTTAAATTATTTTTATAATGAAAACTCTTTTCTAATTTAAGAACTGTGTATTAATGTTTACTTTTGTGTGAATTTAATTTAGTAAATTTTAAAAAAATCTTTTAACTTTATGTATGATTAAAAAACAAATAGTATTGTTATTTAATAAACACTATTTAAAATATTAAATTGTTGGAATAAGATATATACCGTACATTTCGGCGTATAATACGACCCATAAAGTCAAAAAATCACCCTTGAAAATTGTGGGTCGTCTTATACAACCGATATAAAAGAAAGTATTACAGTACAGGTAGTTGTATTTATACTACTTTTATGCATATCTAAAACCCGATATATGATAAATCATAAAAATTTGCTCTAATTTTGTACCTCGTCTTACCTGACGGTCGCCTTATACGCCGAAATATATGGTAGTTTGATTATTTCTATAAGTTTTAAAACTCTTCTAATATTAAATTAGAAATTATAATTTTTTGAAGTCAACTTGACGAATCTTATGAAATATGTTATTCTGTTTTATATTAAATCATTTTTGTTAAAATTAATTTTTTCATTAAACGTTTTTAGAAAACCGCATTATAATGAATAAGTCATTTAAAATTGAAGATAGAATACATTTCTCCTTTCACTTAAAGTTAAAATGTAATATTTCAAAAATAAAACAAAATTTTAAATTAAATAAATAATTTAAGACGAGATAATACTATTATTGGAATTAATAACATAACAAATACAAATACACATAAAATATGTCTTTTGTTTTCAATTTCAATAATATTTCTCCTTTCCATAACTGTCATATCCGTATTTGTCGTATTTGTCATATTTCTCGACTTTGTGATATTTGTCATGTTTTCCGTATTTGTCGTATTTGTCTTTCTTTTCGTATTTGTCGTATTTTTCATGTTTTCCGTATTTGTCGTATGTGTCGTATTTGTCTTTCTTTTCGTATTTGTCGTATTTTTCATAATAATCATCTGCAATGACCATTGCGACGAGGAGTGCCAAAATTAAAAGCTTCATGTTTGAATGAGAAAATGTTTTTGTGTATTGGTATTAGTTTTCAAACGTATTTATACGGTTATTGAAAGAAATCTGAAGTCAAAGTTCATTTTGAAATATTTGGACGTAATTTGAATATTTATCTTTCTAATATTATTTCTATGAAAGCTCTTATCTGATTCGGAATTGTTTGATGTATGGCGGTTTATTGTTTGGGTTATGAAACATTCAAAACTTTATTATTCTTTCAACACAATTTGTCCATTTGTGAAAATCGTAGATATAAGCCATTTTCTAGAAAAGTTTATTCTGAATGACATTCAAAGACATTTGCTAGATTAAGGCTAATTAAAGTATAATTAACATTTTTGTGGATTTCAATGTTTGTATCTTTGCTTAAATAATAAATTTCAAAACAATAACGAGCTAATGTTTTTCATTTTCATAAGGACCTCATTTGCATCTTTTTTCTTAATAATAATGTAAGCAATATCCAAAATGTTCTTTGAACTTAGTTTGTGTTTAATTTTATTGTTAAATAGCTAATTTATTTAAACAAATTTATTTGATATTCTATATAATCGGCCTGTATTAGACGTTCCTCACGCATATATAATCTAAATTTTAAAAATATAAATCTTATAACTGTATGAGGTTCATTGTCTTTCCTTATATTTGCTAAGTTTATTAAAATCTATCTCAAATTTGAAGTGATTTATGATATTTTCACCCAAAATTGGCCATCTAAATTTGGTTATCCATAATTTTACATAAGTCGAAAAACACTTAGGAATCTTCTTTCGATATTTACACATTCATTCACTATTGGTGTTTTCACCCGTCTGTAACCCCTCTGAAACCAAAATTTGGAGAAATAGTTCAAATTGCGAGGTAACAAAACACTAATAACCGGCGCATCCAGAGAATTTAAATACCTACATACAACCATCAAATAATCAAAGTAGAATCTAGAAAAACAGAAAAATAAATAAATAAACACAAAAGTAAATTGTAAAATTTGTTAATGTTCCCAGAATCTCAACTTGGTATCTTATATAAATAAAAACACAAATACTGATTTCAAAATTTTATATGATGGTAACGGATATATGTACACAACAAAATAAATTTCACCTTTTAAGAAAAATTAATTAACGATTCTGTGTAGTGGTTTTGTGTGATGTTTCCTGTGCTAATTCTATTTGCAGTTATCTGAGCTCAGCTATGTAAATTTTGATTTCTCGAAATTATGTTGGAATATCCACTACTGAATTTGCAATTCTTCTGAGTTTACAATTTTGGGTTATTTAACTGAGAAATCTCTCAGTTTATATACTAAAAGAATTTGTTATTGTTGACACTTAAAATGTCTTTTTCAGTCACTTAATGACGCCTCGCGTCAATTATTATTATTTTTATTATATTGTTGTTATATATTTTCATTGGCACTGAAGTACCTTGTCAATTATTTTATTATTTTAACACTTGAAATTGTAAATTTGAATTTCCATTATTATTGACCCTTAGCGTCTAAAGAAATACAAAAAATTAATTAAATAGCCCCTAGAGGGCGTTTTATAATTAATATAATTATTTATTCTTTTTTAATGGTTGAAATAAATATCATTCTATATCTTTTTGTCTTGGGTGTGGATAATCAGATGTATGGTTACACACACACACGCATATATATATATACAAATAGAAATTATTATCATATCATATTAAAACAAAAATTATCCAATTACATAAATCATTTACACATAAAGATAATAAATAATCTTCTCAACAAATGTTACCAAAAATTAATAAATTGACGAAATCAATCACAGATTGTCTAAATAAATGAAGTTATCATCAATTTTTATATACTGTCATGAATTGTCATAAATTAGGGTTATCATCAGAATAAGATCATTAAATTGTCATTGCAGTTGTCATCACCAATTATCACGATCCATTGTTCGATCTACTTATGTGTTCATTTTATATTTAATTTAATATTTTAGTTATAAAATTTTTAATCTGCGCCCGTCTTCTAACAAATTAAACAGATGCAAAAAGACCAACAAGAAATAAAACATAGAAATAACTAACAAAACATAACAGTAAACAAACTCGTAAACCTTGGGTAGTAATTATTTATAAAAAGAGAAAAAATCAAATAAATTAAAAAAATATGTTGAGTTTCCCAAAATTTCAACTTAGTGTCTTATATAAATAATACCACTAACACTGATTCACAGACTTTTATTTAAATACAACACTTATATAACAAAAATAATGTTTACCTTCACCAACTTTTAATAATGCCTCTGTTTATCTTTTTATTGTGTTCCTGTGCTAAATCTATTTGCAGTTGCCTAAGCTCAGCCATGTAATTTTTGTATGCTCGAAATTATGTTGCAATATCCACTACTGAATTTGCAATTCTTCTGAGTTTACAATTTATCGTTGATTCGACTGAGAATTCTCTCAGTTTATATACTAAATTATTTTGTTTTTGTTGACATTTAAAGTGCCTTTTTAACTTACTTAATAACGCCTCGTGACAATTATTATTATTTTTATTATTGTTGTTATATATTTTCATTGGCACTGAAGTGCCTTGTCATTTATTTTATTATTTTATTACTTGAAGTGCCTCAAATTATTATTGACTCCTTGCGTCTAAATTTGATGTCCTATTATTATTGACACTTAATTTCTAAACAATTTCATAATTTAATTTATATATTTATTTTTTGAAGAGCTGAAATAAATATGTTTATGTTATATAATCATTTTATATATGTTTGTCATAGGGATGGAATAATCAAATATATATATATATATATATATATATATATATATATATATATATATATATATATAAATCGTCAAAATCAATCACAGATTGTTCACAAACATGAAATATCCATAAATTAATCACAGATTTTCTAAATAAATAATCATAAATTATCATATGCTATTATAATTTGTCATAAATTGTTATCATCAGAATAGGATCATTAAATTTTCATTGTCTTTGCCATCACCAATTATCATCATCCATTGTTTAATCTACATGTGTGTTCATTTTATATTTTTATCTCCTACTATGTATTAGTATAATTTTATAATTTTTAATCTTTGTGCGTCTTCTAACAAAAAGAAAAAATAATTTCATAAAAGTAGAATAAATTTAAATAGAATTTACAGAAATTATGATGAAATTCATGATGAAATATAATCAGTTAATTCATCATCATTGAATAAGCTAAGAGAACCCAGAAAATAAACTATCTATAAAATCAGCAGAAAAGTGACAAAAAATACTGGCCCAAGATGACCACTTAAAAAAGATAATTTGTAGAAATTTAAGCAAGGTTTTTTAATTTTCGACTTTGTTTTAATGCATCAAAACACTAAAAACGCACAACAAAATCAGGCATATATACAGCTACAAAAATGAACAGTTTTAATGCCAAATTCAGATTTAAACCTAGCAGACAAACAGAACTGATATGTCTTAAAATACATAGCAGAACTCTGGGGAAAATTTTGGTCAAAATTCATAGTTAATTTTTTTTTTGATTATTATGATTTGATTTTAGACGAACTTGTAGTATATTAGTGACTATGTATGGTATTGTAAGGGTTGTTAAATTAAAGATTATTTTAAAGGAATTATAAGTTCCATGTAATCAATATTGAAATCCAAGGAATGCGAAACCCTAGAAAACAGATAAATCAGTTAATTCAAATTTGAAAAATAAGTCAGATACAGATGAGATGAGGATGAATATCATGGTGAGGATGGATTTATCAGAATGTTCAGAAAGGGTCGAAAAGCAATAAAATGTACAAAAACAGAAAATCGTTAATTAACTAATTAATTAATTAAGAACAAGCAGAGTTGTGTAAACAAAAGGAAAAACAAACAAATTTGGTTTTGGAAACCATTACCATGACATTATGATTAAATTCTTCTATATGATGTTTTATTTTTAATCAATTCATTAATTTTGTGTTGGTAAAAATATTAAATGAAATTTGAATACATTTTTTTAAAATTATTTAAAATCTCATTGAAACAAGGATGATTAAATGACATCAATTTAATAAGTTATATTTGTTAACAAAATTGAAATTATTTGCAAATAGAGTTAATATATTTTCAAATCTAGATTTATTATTAATTTCCATTTAATAAAATTGATGTATTTGGTCAAGGACCGGATTTATTTAAAAGTGATTTGTTTTATTGAAGCTATTAAAATAGTTTTTCAATACTGACAAAAAGTGGGTTATCATGATCTGATTTTTAAAATCAATTTTTATTTTTATTTTAATTAATACTAATATTTTAATTTGATTATTGCTATATTTCTGTTAAATTAAATTTATATCAAATTAGATTTTTGTTTAAAAGAAGATAAAAATAATTTTTGATAACTTAATTTTGGTAAATTATAAAGCATGATTGTTAGAAATAAAAAATACTAAGTGAAAGTTTTGAATATATTTAACATAGAATGTATTTTTTTCTAATCAAAAATTAAAATTGTAATATTTCAACAATGAAATAAATAACCTTAAAATAAATAAACAATTTCAAGACGAGATAATAATATTATTGGAGTTCATAACATTACAAAAATACAAATACGCATAAAATATGTCTTTTGTTTTCAATTTCATTAATATTTCTCCTTTCCATAACTGTCATATCCGTATTTGTCGTATTTGTCATATTTCTCGACTTTGTGATATTTGTCATGCTTTCCGTATTTGTCGTATTTTTCATGTTTTCCGTATTTGTCGTATGTGTCGTATTTGTCTTTCTTTTCGTATTTGTCGTATTTTTCATAATAATCATCTGCAATGACCATTGCGACGAGGAGTGCCAAAATGAAAAGTTTCATGTTTGAATGAGAAAATGTTTTTGTGTATTGGTATTAGTTTTCAAACGTATTTATACGGTTATTGAAAGAAATCATAAACCGACCTTTGATGTTACGATTCATCAATTTTTATTCACAGGTGTTATCTGTATACGACTTTGGAATTTCTAATCGAAATTAGTATTATTTTTCTTTTTGTAATTTGCCGACAGATTTGAAAGAACAATGAATTATCTAGCTGCACTTTTAACTAAGAAAGAAATATGTAATTATTTATGAAATGGGTCTAAAAATCATGTATTTTTTAAAATTCTGTTTTTTTAAAACTATATTTTTATAATTTTAATTATAATCAACTCAAACACAACCTTTTAAAAAAAATTTTTATTTCCTTTAAAATTAAAGGTTATTTCAGATTAAAATTAAGAGATTATTTGTTACGAAACTTACAAAATATAAAAATTTCAAATGAGCACTATGTAATAATTTATCAAAATAATGACAGGATATTTATGTATAACTAAAATCTTTTTCCTATTCACTAATAAAAGATTAAATTTTATTTTCTAGATTTCTTTTACAAACTAAAAATTAATATTTTTATTTAATTTTTTCGCACAGCTTTTTCAAGTTTTTCTATTTTTTTCTAATTTATATAATAATATAAAAGAAAACGTCTTTTTAACACACGCTTTTATGAAATATTCTAACAAATTCACTGTCATCATCAGGTAAAAAACAAACTAAAATATTTTGGTCGTTTTTAAAATCATTAGAATAATTTTTTAATGAATTTTACTGTAAAGTAAATGTAACCAATCTCCTAGAAACAACATTCCAAAAATATGCTTAAAAATGTTTTTGCAAAATTTAATAAAACAAATTGTTTTTACTCAAATAATAATAATAATATTTTTTTGTTATTACATAAATAATGAACAATAACGGCAAATAATTTGATTTTTGATTATAATTATATTTTTCTTAGTTTTCTTAAGGATTACGCTTTTTGTACTTTTAAAAAACCAAGTAAGAATCCGATATACCTGCGATAGTTCTTAAAATATTTCGCGGTACTCAGGTTGAAAACCAATGTTGTAAAATAATAACATGTCATATTATCAATCTTTTACCGAAAATTTAATAAATTAAATAATTTTCTAAAATATTTTATCCGGAAAATTTTTAAAATAAATATTACCGAATATTTAAGATGATAAATTATGTTTGATTTTCTGTCTTTTGTTGTTGATGTTTATTCTGTTGCATGTCAACTAGGTGAACTTGGCTCATAATATTTCCTTTAAAACTTGATGATACATTCGACAATGGAGTATAAATTTGTCATTTTTGACATTGAAATATGATAATTTTTGACACGCTAATATTTTTATTCACTCAATTTTCCCCGTATTCATGCATTTCAATTTTTAATTTCACGTCGATAGTGATTTCTTAAAATTTTAATATTAAAAGCAGAATTTTATTATTAAAAACAAAAAATTTCTGTAAAAATTTAAATCAAACTTTACTTATATTTTACAAAAATATTAATTCTGATAATATAAAGATTTTTTTACATTTTGAAAACATTCTGTGTTTTTGAAAATGATTGCAATTTTTATTGAAATTAAAGAAATTTTTCAATTTAATTTAATTTTGATTGATGAATATAAAAAAATTTTGTTAATAAAAATTAAAATATTTGTAATAAAAATTGTATTTTTTTACAAGACAATTGATCATAATCCAAGCCCACATTAATTGTACTGTTGTCATCTGAAAAAAGAGAGAAATTAATTTTTATTCGATTATTAAATATTTAACTTATATATTATTTTATTAAAGAGTCAGTATAAAGTTTATCTTGTGCTTAGTAGGTTTTGTTTCAAAATTAAAATCTTCACTTATTAAAATTGAGACAAAAAATTTATAACCTCAACTATCTACTTGTAGTTTTCAGTTTGAGACTTTCTTATTTGGCCCATACTGTAGAAGAAGCGATTGATTCATTAGTAATTTTCAACATGTTTCTGACTATCATTGATATAAGTTAGGTATTCTTCCATATTTTCTTAAATCTTTATAAGGACCATTTATGAAATTTTGTTTACATTCAGCATTTTACAGTATCAAACAAGTATTTATTGAAATGATGAAAGAAATACTTAGCAGCAAGGGCTTGTTTTATTATTTACTTGTCTGATATTTTAATTTATGCTGCTATCAAGGAATCATGGGTTTATACTTTCATCATACTGTTGAGTATACATAAAATAAAAATGAATAAGCACAATTAATGTAATGATTGGGGAAAATGGGTTACAAGAAAGGTGTGTTGTTCCACAATCCTGGGACATAGAAACAAATGGAAGAAATGAGAAATTAAAAAGGAAATAACAAATAATAGAAAATAAATCAAACAATAAAATATGTCAAGGTCATTTTAATTAGGAAGTACGAAGCGAATAAGAAAAAAAAATAATAACAAAAATAAAATGGAAAATGAAGTGACATATCTCAGTAATCTGGTTGAGATAAGAAAAATGAATTAACGGAGAAGCCGAGAGATGGTGTCTCGAAAAAATGGAATATCTCGACAGCTGTCAGAGATATTAGAAAAATTGAAAAGGACCAAATGCATTTCGCGAGAAAAGATATTGAAATTGAAATCGGAGTGTGTATCACTAAGTGACATTTGGTTATAGAGTATAAAAAGGAAGCGAAACTGGAATTGGCGAGAGAAAAATTGGACAAAGAATTGGAAAGGAGAAAATTACGGAAAATTATAGAAAGAGCAGTTGGAATCAAGGATAAAAGAAGTTTGAAGCAGAAATTAGGCGATATGAGAACGCTAATAGTAAGGAAAGTTGGAAAGAGGCAAAGCCAAAATTGTGAAAAAGAAATAAAGTGAAACCAAAGCAACTAATTTTTTTATTTTTAGTTCTCACACTTGTCTACCAACATTTTTTGCTAGCATGCTTAGATGTTTGTTTATAGTTAAAAAAATCACGTTTATATGTACTTCTTCAGTTTTGTATGTCTTTACAAATTCATTTTTACTCGGAAACATTTCCAGTTTCTTTTCTTTTAAATTTCTAAGCCACAAATCCAATTTTCTACAAAAAGCATTGACTTTATCATTTGTTTCCAAAATATATGTATTTGTTCCTTGAAGTTGAAGATTCAAGACATTTAACTTCTCAAATATATCGACTAAATAACCCAATTTCATAATAAATTCAATATCTCGAAACATCACGGCTTCTTGTCGATTTTCTTCTTCCAGAAAAATACAGATTTCTTCTCTTGATTCAAAAACACGTTTCAAAAACTTTCCACGTGATAGCCACCTAGCTTCGCAATAAAAAAGTAATGCTGTATGTACTGATCCCATACCTTTACAAAGTTCAGAAAACATTCTTGATTTTAAAGGTCTCGTTTTTATATAATTTACAACAGTTACGACTGTAGATAACACGATATTTAAACCAGTACTCATTTCTTTCGACGCCAGTGCCTCTCTGTAGATCATGTAATGTGTCCAGATACACTGTGAAGATTTTTGTTTTACTAGTGTTTGCATGCTTTTAAATCTTCCAGACATTGAACGAGCACCATCGGTGCATATTCCAACACAATTTTCCCATTCAATATTTGCCTCATTTATAAAATTATCCAAGATGGTAAATAAAGCAGTTAATGTTGCCCTTTGCTGTATCGGTTTGCAAAAAAGTAATTCTTCTACAGCTTATACACAATCACAAAAACTTACATGAGCATCTTTATTGTTATCAATTGCTTCATCAAGTTGAATTGAAAACAATTTTCGGCGCAATTTGGCAAAAAGCTGGTGCTGTACATCTTCAGCCATGCCACCAACATGACGAGCAACTGTATCATTGGAAAGTGGAATAGATTTTAATTTTTTTGCAAAATTTTCTCCGAACATGGTTTCTACAATTTCAATTGCAGCTGGCAAAATTAGCTCTTCACCAATAGTGTGAGGTTTCTTGCACCTGGCTATTTGATACGAAACTTTGTAAGAAGCAAGTAAAGCTTTTTCATTCACAGACAAAGTGTTTTTAAAAACTAATTTTTGCTTCTCATATGATTTTAATTTACTTTCAAAAAATTGTCGGGATTTGTTAACGTATTCCCTATGAAGAGTTTCCAAATGTCGTTTAAGTTTATTTGGCTTCCAAAATTTTTGAGCAAATAACATACAAGGGTCTTTCTTCTTCATTTACTTCAGTTCTCGTAAATCCATAGTTTAAGTATTCTGCGCAATATTTTCTTGATTCAGTTTTTGGAACATGCCTAGTTTGTGCACTAGTTGATGCTTCACAATCCTCCAATACTCGCTTACGCCCACATAAAAATTTATCCATAATATTTTCTAAATATGCCTCAGTTGCTTCTAAAAAATACATAAGAAAAATTGATCAGAAATAGATAGAAACATTTAAAAAGTACAATTTATTAATTAATTAAATATTGTTATTTATTTACTATTCAACAAGGATTAATTGTAAATAAAAATTGTTAAATATTTCTATTTTTATTCTACATTTATTCTTTATTATTTTCAGGTACGAATTAAATGGCATGATAAATATATTTTTTGTACTTACGACCCACGTGACATAAACATGCTACACTACGTCTCGCTCTTCTATCATGCATATCGCTGGCTTAGAGTTATAGGGTTCTATGTTATAGGAACATCGATATGCTTTGAAATATGCTGATAATATGTGGGCAGAAGTTCTGTGCGTTCACAGCGATGGTCACATTCCACACAGCCACATTTTCGAACGCGATACGACCGATCACGTATTGCGGAGGTGTGGTTACATCTGTCAAACGTTTATGATTCTAGCCGTCAGGTGGCGTTAGTTGCCCACATACTGCACACACATACAATGACAACCTCTCGAAACTCATATGCATTCGGAATAAGCAGACGGGACAATACCCCAAACTCCCAATACTTGTTTTAGGCCTATGTTTTAGTAGGCGTTTGTATAAAAGGTAAGGATAGACTTATACATAACTGTGCATTTAATGCAAACAGTCACATTTTACCAATAAAGTTAAATGTACGAATATCGGACCGTTTTCATTATGACACTATAATTTTCGATAGATCAAAAAGGGATGCTCGAAAATATTTACGTTGGTAAACTGGGTCGCAATAACAGAAAGGTTGAGAAGCGCTGCTCTTATCGGTATAACAATATTCCATTTATATTTTTATAAGAACATAAATAAAATGTAAATACATATAAAATCCATATTTTTAGTTATTTACAATATTTCCAATATAACTATTGCTACTTACTCAGATCCTATTTCACTCAAAGACATAAGACAAGAAAACTTCGAAAAATAATAAATATATCGGTTTCTCTGTCGTAGGAATAGAATCTGTATTATCTAAACATATAACCTCCAATGATCATATTCTATTAAAGCTTTGCTGGGCTGTTTATATAATTTTGTTAAGGTCTTCATTTTCTTTACAAGATTGGCATTTCTCAATTATATTTTACGCTTTCTTTCATCTTTGCTTACTAGTTCATTTCTTTTGCTGCTTTCAGTAGCTTTTTATATTAATTTAGTAGTGAAAAAAGGATGGCCTGCCCATACCCCCGGAGGGTTTAAAAATTATTTTTATTTTTTAGTTTAAATGAAGTGAATCTTTAAAAAAAATTGCTTAAATGAATAAAAAAAAAGTTCAAATTTTTGTTTAAATGCATAAATTTAAGTTTTTTTACATATCAGCATAATACCCACACTATGGTGAGGCTTATATTTAGTCTCGTTAAAAAAATATAATAATAATAATAATAATAATAATAATAATAATAATAATAAATTTCTTAAATACTTCGTTATTGACTATACACACACAAAGAACTTATAAATATTAATACTTGTTTACTGATCAAGAAGAATAATTGAAAAAAATCACATAAAAAGTTGAACAAAGAAATACAAATTCATTTACAAATTTTATTAATAAAAATATTCTTCATTCTTTTTATCGATCATTGCTGTCTCCAAATTATAATTAAAATATCATTTACTATTCAAAATCTAACAGTCAAATTAGATTCTAATTGGTAAATAATTTTCCTAAATAGATGTTTCATAAACATTTTGTTCCTAAAATAAACTTTTATTTAAAATAATCCTAAAATCAAGTCAAATCTATTAAACTATCGAGAAATTAATTGGTTCTAAAATTATAGATTTACCATCATTTCTTCAATAATTTCACTCTTCAATGAATATTTTCTCCATTCAAAGTATATTAACCTTGTAAGCTTTTAATGTTTCAATTGATATTTCATCTATTTAGTAGATATCTTTAACTATCCTACTTTTTCAGTAATTTCAACGACGTTTTTGCATTTAATATACTCTCCCACCACTATTACTTCTTCACTGAAATTTTCTTTATAGAATATATTCTCTACTAATTAAAATTCTATTTGTTGACTTTTTATTGACTTGTCATTTTCAATGAAAATTTAATCAACTATAAATTAAATTACAACCTTCAATAGATTTGGTTGTAATGAGCAAAAATAAAATAATTTTAGGCTATGTAAATCAAATAGAGGTTTTAGGAAAATTTTATGATAATTTTGATTAATGAAAAAATCAAGTTTTAGATGATATTTAACATTTACTATTAAATTTTGAATCATTTTTATTTTGTGAATTTTATGGTTTTCTGTTGAATTTTAAGTGATTTGGGAGTTTATTGTGTTTTTAATGAAATTATTGAAGAAATGAGGGTAAATAATTAAATAAATTTGGCAACGATTTAATTAAAAGATAACGCCAATAAAAAACCTTTCGTACGATATATTTCGATAGCACAGCTATCATCTTCAGGTACTCAAAACCAACTAAAAATATTATGAATTAACATTTAATTTAAACAAATTATTTTTTATTAATTTAATTTTTTAATAAATAAATATTTTTAAAAATATATTTTAAATTAATTTTAAATTTTAAATTTTTTTACTTATATTCTAATTTTTAAAAATTAATGTAATTTAAAATTTTCAATTATTTTAATAATATTAAGAAAACAAACATGATTTAACATACGTAAACTATTTAAAAACATTCAAAATATTCGTAGTCACAGCACTCTGCACATTAATCTTTGGATCCAATGACCTTATCAGCAATGCTTCACATATCACTCGTTCCCAATAACTATTAAAACTTCTCAACAAAATTCTAAAATCAGACATTCCTATATCACTTTTACAGCCTCTATTGTGTTCACTAATATTGGTCAAGCCCTTCAATCGACAATGCTCTAGAACTCGAGTACAAAGATGACGGGAAGTCTCTCCAATGTATGTGGCATTACACCCATTACATGTAAATTGATAAACGAGATCAGAACACAATCCAACCGGAGTTTTGATTTATTAATAAACATATTGCGTACCTTACACGAATTAGAGACGATCTTATACTCTAAATTTCCTATCAGTTTACCCAACTTCCTCTTATAATTTGTAAAGCCTTCAGAGTACGGCAATACTAACACATATTTAGGCTCAATTTTTTTATATCCATTTTTACCATCACCCAGATCAACACTCAATTCACACCCATCCGACAAATTACATTCAGACTTTCCACAACATGGATCCTTAGGATTTTTAATCAATTTATCAACAGTTTCTTTTATCATCAACAATAAAAATGATTTAGAATATCCATTCTTTATCAACAACTCAACCAATTTATCAACACTTTTTACCGAATTAGCAAAAGTAGAAGATAAAGCCCATGAACGATAAATCAATCCTTTCACCATATTTCTCTTATACTTAAATTCACAAAAGCTTTCTAGAGAAGTATAAAGACCAGTTTCAGTTGGTTTTCTATAAATCTCTGTCTCATACTGTTTATCTTTGCGTTGAATTAACAAATCCAAAAACGCAATTGATGACTTTCTCTCCGTTTCACATGTGAATACAATGTTTTTATGTAAACTGTTCATAAAATGCAAAAACGGTTCTACAAAATAATTGAAAATTTTAAATTACATTAATTTTTTAAAAATTAGAATATAAGTAAAAAAATTTTAAAATTTTAAATTAATTTAAAATATATTTTTAAAAATATTTATTTATTAAAAAATTAAATTAATAAAAAATAATTTGTTTAAATTAAATGTTAATTCATAATATTTTTAGTTGGTTTTGAGTACCTGAAGATGATAGCTGTGCTATCGAAATATATCGTACGAAAGGTTTTTTTATTGGCGTTATCTTTTAAATGAGGGTAAATCTATAATTTTAAAACCAAAATTATTTCTTGATAGTTTAATAGATTTGACTTCATTTTAGGATTATGTTAAATAAAAGTTTACTTTAGGAACAAAATGTTTATGAAACATCTATTTAGGAAAATTATTTACCAATTAGAATCTAATTTGACTGTTAGATTTTGAATAGTAAATGATATTTTAATTATAATTTTATGATCTATTTAAAAAAGTGAATTAAATCAGTTGATTTTTAAAAATATTTTAGTTAAACTTAGGAAGAATAAAACATCTTTGAGATAAGGGGTTATTATTTACTTTCATTTTCCATTTTTTGATTTCATGGATATCAATCACAAAAGTAATATTATTAGTGATTTTACAATAATTTAGTGAAATTTATTGATTTTTGTGGGAAACATAGATTTTATTCGATTTTAGTCATTTTTGACGAATTTTTATTTGCTTGCATTTGTTGCCAGAATAAAATTGTGAGTATTCTAGAAAAAAAATGTTGTGTATCGATAAAAACTTTGTAATACTTTAAAGAAAATTTATTTTTATTGGTTAAATTCAGATTTTTATGATATTTTTAAGGGAATTTAATCGATTGAATGCATAGTTTACATATATTTAATATGATCAAAATGTTGGATTTTTAAGGGTATTATAAGGGATTTATCCGGTTAAATATAGATTTCTAAAGGAATTTTACTTGGTATGGTTTTATTAAAATAATGAATATAGTTGGTATAGTTGAGGGAAATGATCGATTAAGAACAAATTTTTTGATATTTTTAAGGGGATTGAGTTGGTTGATTATCAGTGTTCAAAGAGTAAATATTTTTTAAATGGTGATTTTTATGAAAAAAATAATGAATTAAAATGGAAAATATTGTCATTTGAAGAAAAACTAGTGGTTACGAGAGAAATTTATGATCGTTTAAGAGGATTTCAAGAAATTTATTCGGTTGAATATTGATATGTGGGATATTTTTTTGAAAAATAATGAATATAGTTGGAAATATTGTCATTTAAAGAGAAATGATTGGTTGAGACTAACTTTTATATTATTTTAGGGGGAAACGATAGGTTAAGAGGGGAATTTATGATATATTTAGAGGGATTTATTTGGTTGGATATCGATGTTAAAGGATGGATACTTAGTGAAATCGATACATTTTCATTGAGTTAAGGGTTAACAAAATATATCAATAAGATTTTGGTTAATTTTAATGATATTATTGGAATCTGAATAAAATATACGATACGAGTTCTGTTCTAAGAAAATTTTTGATTCATGTAAGTATATATTTGATTTTATTTGTAACTTAATTTAATTAAAAACTAAAATTTACTAGTATTTAAAAAATTTTTGTTACCCATTATTTATGTTTTTATTGATAATTTTCTGGATAATTTAAATATTTACGATTATTTCCAGGAATGAAGAGAAATTGTATAATTAAATACCATGAGCAGTCGATAACATACATTAATTTTCATTCAACCAGTATCTATTTCTTAGAAATTACCTAACAATCTTATAAAATTTTAAAACATCTAACAAATTTTTTCAATTATTTTACAACTTAGTTAATTTGTATTTATGAATTACTATTTTCTTTACAATTTGCTACTATGTTGAATCTATCTTTAAAAATTTTTATTCAAAGAACTAACAAATTTAATCAAATTTATTTAAAATTTACATCTTTCCCACTACTTTATTAGAATTATATTCACCAGACAACTATTTAATCACAATTTAATGAAAATAATTATTTTTACAAAAGCAAATAAACAGTGACCACATACATTTGTTGTATAAATTTGGATGTTCAGTACATGTTATCAGTACACAAGACCCTATGTATGTGTTGAATCATGGTATCAGAAATTTAACATATTTAGTAGTAATTCATAATTATTTGATTGTAGTAATGAGGTAGATATTAATTGTATGTATATTTTGTTTTCTATCAGTTTTATCAGTTTTTTTTCATAAGCAATTAGGTTAACAACCAATTCTACACACTAATTATTTTATCATTCAGTAAACTATAAGAGTTGGACTGAAAAGAATAGAGAAAATGTGTTTATTTTTTGATGTGTTAGCAGTTAATAGAATTATTTTAGACTTAGTGGCATGTGTAAATTTAATAAAATGGTTGGTATTAATCTTGGAAAAGATTTCCATTGAAAATAACTTTTAATAATTGTCCAATGTTGGATGAAATTAAAAATGTTACAAAATTAGTAGAAAAATTTCAAAGTTTTTTAACAAAACAATTAAGTTTTACAAAATAATTTCAATAAATGACATACAAGACTGTAAACAAAGCAATACATTTTTATTTAGAGAAAATATAACAATGAATTGGGCTTTAATGAATTTTAATAATAGTCACTTGATAGCAACCATGTAACTAAGCAACCAATTTGGAGACAGCAATGATAGATAAAAAGAGTGAAGAAGATTTTTATTAATAAAATTTGTAATTGAACTTGTATTTCTTTGTTCAACTTTTTATGTGATTTTATTTCAAATATTCTTCTTCATCAGTAAACAAGTATTAATATTTATTAGTTCTTTGTGTGTGTATAGTCAATAACCAAGTATTTAAGAGATTTTTCAGTTAATAATGAGTTTAATGATATTTTTAAAGGGGTTAAGTTGCTGAATATCGGTGTTCAAAGGCTAAATAATATTTAAATAGGGAATTTTAATGAATAAGATACTCAATTATTCAATGCCTAGTATGCATATAGTAAGTTGTACAGTACTCAGTCATTTGTACACAATGCCTAGTGATTGTTGTTCAGTTATTAATCAATGGATTGTTTAGTGCTTATGGGTTATCAGTATTCAGAAGTTGATACCAAGTAAGTTAACTTTTTCTTTGATTGTTAATGAATTTATTATTATTATTATTATTATTATTATTATTATTATTATTATTATTATTATTATTATTATTATTATTATTATTATTATTATTATTATTATTATTTTAACGAAATATAGGCCTCACTATAGTGTGACCATTATGCTGACATGTAAAAAAAATTTAATTTATGCATTTAAACAAAAAATTTTAAAAAATTGTTTTTCTCATTGTAACAAAAAATTTTAAAAAAATTGTAATTCACTTCATTTAAACAAACAAAAATTTTTCCCCCGGGGGTATGGGCAGGGCGCCGTTTTGTCACTACTTAATGTGTATTTTTTCAATAGCATTATTTCTTTGTCTTCGTAGAGTTAATTTTACAATATTTATTTCTTTCTTTATAAGAAGCTGTTTCTTTCTCACTTCCATTTTGTTTACATGCTTTCACAGTAGGTAGTTAGGAGCTTACTGCAATACAAAAAAAATAGGGTGGGGGGGGGTTTATTGCCGATTAAATTTCTGATTATCTTGATTACATAATGATGTAATCAACTTAATTAATTTTGTGTGTATTAATTTTTTTTTTCGAAATTTTTGTGTGTATTTATTTTCGAAATTTTTTTCGAGTTTTTGGCGCGATTTTTTTTAAAATTTATTTTTGAATTTATTTTTAATATTTAAAATTTTTTAAGTATTTCTAATTAAATTTTTTTATCAATGTAGTTTTTATATAAGATTTTTAAAATATGATTTTTATATAAATTATATATGATTTTAAGTAGAATTTTCAGTATAATTTTAAAGATGAAATTTTTTCAGTATAATTTTTAATTTAAAATATCATTTTTCAAAGTAATAAATTTTTAACATAATTAAAAATTGAAAATTTTTTATACAAGGTTTGTTTTCGGTATAATTTTATCGATGAAATTTTTTATCAATTATTTTTAAGATAAAAGTTTTTAGTATAATTTTTAATTTAAAATATAATTTTTCAAAGTAATAAATTTTTAACATCATTAAATATTGAAAATTTTTTATACAATGTTTGTTTTCAGTATGATTTTATCGATGTTTTTAGTTTAATTTTTAATATAAAATTTTTAGGATAATTTTTACAATGAGATTTTTATACATTTTGATTACGATCAAAGAAATTTAGCGTCATCAAAATAATAATAATAATAATAATAATAATAATAATAATAATAATAATAATAATAATAATAATAATAATAATAATAATAATAATAATAATAATAATAATAATAATAATAATAATAATATTAATTCAACCAATTAAAATCTTTATAAAAAACAATAAACACACAAAATAAACTCGTAAAAGATCAAAATTTATTTACATCATCACAAATCTGCTTATAGTAAGCTCTTCTTAGCTCAGCCAACAAAATATGTACAACTTCCTTCTTCTTGTAGTCTCTGCAGCATCTGCATCTAAACGGACAAGTCAACATTGAGGGATCTGCACAAACAATACAGTCATCTAAACATTTCAAACCAGATCCTTGAACTGATTCGTAGTGCATACGTACAATTTCTTCGATGTTGATTCCTGTCATTTGATAGATCCGTGTAGCCAAGTATTCAGGAGCACAATAGGAAAGTTTTTTTTCATATTCGGAAAAAATTCTTCCATCTTCATCAGAATTGTTTCGAATACGTATGCTTCTTGCTCGTCGATCATTTTTAATTTTTACAATCGTCAGAATTGAATCTATTTAAACACAATCAGTGCTTAATAAATAATCTAGTATTTCTTCCTCGGTATTAAGATTATTAATTTTTGATTTTATAAAATTAAATGTTTCTTGTACTAGACTGTTGTATTGCAGTGTTTTTATCCCCATGACAACAACTTTTCCGCTTGCAAATACATTCACACACAGTGGATTCCGAAAAAAGAATAATATTTAATAATAAATTTAAACTTCATAATTGTTTTTTTTTACTAATTTTTAATAAATCAACAAATAAAAAAACAAATGTATACTATAATGTTTATTTAATAAAAATCTTCATCTTCTTCATCATCGTCAGAGAACTGTACATCGTCTATATCTATTAGTTCTTCCTCAAAGTTTGGTTGTTGAATTTCATCTGTTGTAATTTCGTCACCCGATGCATTTTCTTCAATAATTTCTTCAATTAGTTCATCAACAGTGACAGTTTCTTCATCAACGTCAATTTCTTCAGATATATTTATATGCCCGTATGCTAAACTTTTATTTTTACCCACCCAAACCCTTTTATCATCTCTATTTGTTAGTGCAACTTTACTATTTTTAAAACTATAAAGTTGATGATTTTTTGATCCTATTCTAAATTGTGGTACCGAAAAGACTGAGTTTTTCTCATAACACTCTTTATAAGTTTTATGTGTTAGACCGGTATCCTTTAACGATATACCCTTAGCTTTTAGACAAGAAGATTTACCTAACAAACTGTAACATTTTGGTCTAAGGAAAACCCATTCGTCATAACCTTCTCCCTTACTTTCGTCCTTAATTTTTCCAATAACCGAATCGAGTTTTTTAGAATAAAGTGGATGTGTAGAAGGGTAATTAGATGTATCCAAAAGATTATCCTTAACCATTTCAGACAAAAGAACATCTAGTTTACAATTTTTAATCTCCAAGAAGAAAGAGTCTGTATCTCCAGCAACTATATTGATCTCACAATTAAATTGTTGTCGATATTTTTCCAAGTCCTTATACTGAAGCTCATACATTCTAAGTTTCGACAAGTCAAGCACAGATTGTCCTATATAGCTTGGTCGATCTAAACATATCGAATCAGGATTTAACAACACAGCTATAAGATCATTGTCAATTTTTATTGATTTTTTAAAGGTAGGTTTTGAAGTATAAGTGACTAGTTTTTTATCAGTTGTACAAAGACGCAAATTCATTCTCTTTTTCAGATTTTCAACAGTTTTTCCATATAAACTGTTATTTAACAACTTATAATAATTTTTATCAAGTGTATTTGTACTTTTAGCTCGAAGTTCAGTGTTTATGTCAATATACTTTTTAAAAATATTAGACTGTTTGAATCTTACTGCACGATTAACATGTGTCACTTTAACACCAAGAGACATGTATAATTTTAATAATCGCCAATGAATTACATAGTTATATTTAGGATAATGAGTCAGCAACAATTTTTCAACCTTTGAACCCTCAGGTTTCATTTTCTCAGCTGCAATTGGAAAATCATCTAACTTAACATGAAGTTCCGAAGGAATCTCAAGATCAACTTCAAGTGTATACCCATATGACAAAGATTCAAGATTCAAAGTCAAACAATCAGATATTATTGTATCAAATCCGTCAAATATTCAATTAAATTCACCACAAGGTAATGGTTGACTTAAAGCCCAACCATATAAATTATTAATATCAATATATAGTAAATCTGTGTTTTCGTCGGTTTTAACATAGTGCTTATTAACAAAAGTAAGACCACCTCTAATACCTCCCTCATAAAAGCTAAACATTTCATTTTCAGTGATTAATTCTATAGGATCATCCAACGACATTAAAGCAGAAGACCACGACATTCCAGGAATTCCAAAATAATTTAAAGGTTCTAATCTATTATGTGCTATAGATTTCGCTCGAAATTGTTGAAAAAAGTCTGCCAAAAGAAAACAATCTAGTTTCAGGTAAACTTTCATATAATCAAGTAAAGTCCTACAATTAGTTTCATCCCAAATAAGCAGAGCTTTTTCATATTCAGCCTCAGTTACACCTTTCCAAATCGGAGGTAATTCATAAGTATCATGAAGAACATCTAAACTAGTTGCAAAATTATATGGAAAGATCCCCTTTTCATCAACTATAGTCCCTGTAAAAGCTGATCGAGTCAAAGGTAAAGTTGTCAGAGTTTTAACCGCTTTTGCTAAAGAATCATTTACAAATTGATACGAATCAATAAATCTCACACTAATTTTTCCCAAGTGAGCAATTAATGAAATTAATTTTTCAGGTGTTATTGGAATACATCCTAAAGCCCAATTTTTAAATTTACTCAATCCATATTTTAATATATGATGCATATCATATCCCTTTAAGTTATGGAAAACAATTGGTAAAACTTTATTTATTTTTCTATTAATATTACATTCATTGCAAGCAGCACCCAAGTATTCCCCAGTAAAATGATCAAGATCTCTCACTGGATCCACAATATCTTTCAAACAAAGATAACATTTTATACAAGTATCAAATTGAATCTGTTGTATGTTGGTTAATTCCTTAATTGTTTGATTTCCCATTTTATAATAATACGGTAATACAGTATATTTTGCTATTTTTTCAACTGTTTTTAAAAATTGTTCAACACAATCTTCACCTATAAATTCTTTGTATATTGTACTCCCATCAAAATTATTTATTAACAAAAGTCCTGCCGAAATGGGTAAATGTATTTGATGGTGTACGTCATCCTTTGGCAAAACAGATTCGAAATCAGCATATATAACATATGGTGGGGTTACAGTTTTGGACCAATCAGTGAATTTAATAAACTTATTTTCAGGGAAAGTATATAAAGCTGTCCCTAACTGATTTCTCATACATAATATCTCATGTTTGTCTAATGCTTTTTTATATCTAAATCCATTCAAACATCTATGACACCATAATGATTGAGTTCTTTCTATATTTTATCTTGACAATTCAATAACCTATTGAGTGATGTAATCCCAACATAATGATATTGTTCTCCTTTATTTAATAACAATAAATTAATAATTGTTCCTTCTGTAATTTTGGACCTATGAATTATGTTTATAAATGGGTGTTTTAAAACAAAGTCATCATGTTCGGGTTTTGCTGTTTCATCATAACTAAATATATTAATTATTAACCCTTCGTTATTTGACTCAAATTTTCGAATACCATTTAATTTCATGGGCATATCATTTGGGTCATAATTTAATTCATTTAGATACTTTGTGTAACTATAAATATTATTTCTATTCTGAATAATAATCTCATCTTTTTTAAGTATTGATAATATACTGTAGATAAAACATAAATTATCACTATTTTTTACATTTAGTATACACTTTTTGTTAACCAATTGTTTTGGTGTTTTAATATAACTTCTACCACTTAACCTACTGATATTACTTATTTTTGTTACTATAAAGTAAATTTCAGTTATTTTTCTAATAACCCAACTACTCCCTAACTCTGTTATTGAAGATATCTTTTCATTGATCTTTTGTATACTGTCGTCAAAGAATGATTGGGTAAGTGGTTTTGCACTGTTGCTTATATTATTTAATTTTATTTCTCCATCTTTCTCAAATTCAATTTCTATTCCAAATTGAATTTTACATAACTAAGTTCATGTATTATCTCTCTTAATTTGTTTATTATCTCTATGGGAAAAACAATTTCTTTAATGTTCAAGTTGGTCGTATCTATACTAATTATTTTATGTGTACCTCGTAAGTCACTTTGGATTATAGGCAAATTTCCTCCTATTTGTATATTATTATTTTGCCCTATTTGTACCTCTTCCATCTCTCCATCCCATGAATCCATCGATCCGATATCTTCAATCTCTTCAATTGCTCTAAGCCGTGAATCAATCGATCTATTATCTTCGTCCGCTTCAACAACTTCGTCCGCTTCAATGTCTTCGTCCGCTTCAATATCTTCGTCCGCTTCAACAACTTCGTCCGCTTCGTCCACTTCATTATCTTCGTCCGCTTCAACAACTTCGTCCGCTTCAATTGTTTCATTCACCATTCCAATATTATCATTTACAGATTCAAAAATACTATTTATAAAATCAGTTGTATGTTCTCTAATGGGTTCACTTATAGGGGTAATTTGGATGCTGCTTAATTTAATTGCTCCTGGTTTTTTAAATAATTTAATTTTTTTAACATTAAACTGTCGCAAATGATTTTTATGGTGGTCATAAAAGTCTAAATAGGGAATGGGTTGGGAAGTTATGCATACGGGGCATATAAAATAAATTGTATTATGATATTTTTTACCATAATACTCTTCCATTTTTTTGTGACATTTTATTTTATTATGCACAGTTAATTGGCAAAAATTTGGATATAATTTACCTAGTAATAAAATAAAAATTAATTAAATTATTAAAATAAATGTGCATGTATGCAACCAATAAAAATCATTTATTTGCTATAAATAAAAATATTTTTGATGAAAAAGCAACAATGTCAAAAGTATATGAAATACTCCTAGAAGAAAACAGTACAGCTGTTATTGGGATGACATTTAAGCCTCCTGTTCAATACCTTCAATACAGTATGAACTATTTAAATTTTCCTATTACATATACGTTCAAAGTAATGTTTATTTTAATTTAATTTGATTAATTATTTTTTAGGAATCAGTTGATTTAAAAGCTTATGATTACAATATTATGATTGGAAATATTAAAGAGGAAGATCGAAAAAATATTTCAGATATACTACATTTGTTGAATAACGAAATGGTTTTTAATGAAAAATTTTCATTTATTAATTGTGAAAGTCAATTGAAGGATCAAGTACAAGATAATAAAAAATATAAAATACGGATAATTATTAAAGGAGTCAAGATTAGCAAATATATTATCAAACCTATTTGGAAAATTCTAAATGTTGTTGAATAAATTTTTTATCTTTTGTAAAGTTTTGTTTATTTTTATTATTTGTAATTAATAGTAAACATGTTATTTAAAAAAAGTTTACCTCTAGTATTTTAATAAAAAAATTTTGAGCGGGGATATTTGTTGACAAATTATATTCAAAAACTTGTTCTCTTATAAAATATAGTGGTTAGTTTTAAAATAAAAAATCAAGGGGTCTGCCCTTATTTTCAATAATAAAGGGTCGTCAGTCCTTCAATATTACAAAAATATGTTTTAAAAAAAAAATCAAGGGGTCTGCCCTTATTTTCAATAATAAAGGGTCTTCAGTCCTTCAATATTACAAAAATATGTTTTAAAAAAAAATCAAGGGGTCTGCCCTTATTTTCAATAATAAAGGGTCGTCAGTCCTTCAATATTACAAAAATATGTTTTAAAAAAAAAATCAAGGGGTCTGACCTTATTTTCAATAATAAAGGGTCTTCAGTCCTTCAATATTACAAAAATATGTTTAAAATAAAAAATCAAGGGGTCTGCCCTTATTTTCAATAATAAATGGTCGTCAGTCCTTCAATATTACAAAAATATGTTTTAAAAAAAAATCAAGGGGTCTGACCTTATTTTCAATAATAAATGGTCGTCAGTCCTTCAATATTACAAAAATATGTTTTAAAAAAAAATCAAGGGGTCTGCCCTTATTTTCAATAATAAAGGGTCGTCAGTCCTTCAATATTACAAAAATATGTTTTAAAAAAAAATCAAGGGGTCTGCCCTTATTTTCAATAATAAAGGGTCGTCAGTCCTTCAATATTACAAAAATATGTTTTAAAAAAAAAATCAAGGGGTCTGCCCTTAAATTCAATAATAAAGGGTCGTCAGTCCTTCATTATTACAAAAATATGTTTTTAAAAAAAAATCAAGGGGTCTGCCCTTAAATTCAATAATAAAGGGGCATCAATCCTTCATTATTGCTAAAAAATATATGTATTAAAATTCAAAAAAAAAAAATCAAGGGGTCTGCCCTTATTTTCAATAATAAAGGGTCGTCAGTCCTTCAATATTACAAAAATATGTTTTAAAAAAAAATCAAGGGGTCTGCCCTTATTTTCGATAATAAATGGTCGTCAGTCCTTCAATATTACAAAAATATGTTTTAAAAAAAAATCAAGGGGTCTGACCTTATTTTCAATAATAAATGGTCGTCAGTCCTTCAATATTACAAAAATATGTTTTTAAAAAAAATCAAGGGGTCTGCCCTTATTTTCAATAATAAAGGGTCGTCAGTCCTTCATTATGATTAAATATAACATGAGAATTAAAAAAATATATGAAAAATATATGATTTAAATAATATATATTAATAATAAAATACTTACATTTTCGAACATTAATTACATTGTCCTCTTGAGAATCAGTGAATGGCAAATTTGTATCTAAAGAAATATTAAATCAATTGTTAATTTAAAATTAATACTTGATTCATTTCCTCCATAGTTTTGTGGATAAAATTGTTGATAATTTCCACCGTAGTTTTGTGGATAAAATTGTTGGTTAACTAAATTAAAGTTAAAACTGATTAAATAAAAATTAAAATCTTACTTGATTCATTTCCTCCATAGTTTTGTGGATAAAATTGTTGATAATTTCCACCGTAGTTTTGTGGATAAAATTGTTGGTTAACTAAATTAAAGTTAAAACTGATTAAATAAAAATTAAAATCTTACTTGATTCATTTCCTCCATAGTTTTGTGGATAAAATTGTTGATAATTTCCACCATAGTTTTGTGGATAAAATTGTTGGTTAACTAAAAATAAAGTTAAAACTGATTAAATAAAAAGTAAAATCTGACTTGATTCATTTCCATCGTAGTTTTGTGGATAATGATAATTTTCAACATTAGTTTGGGGATAAAATCCATTACGTTGTGGAAATAATAAATTATCTAAAATAAAAGGTAAATTTGTATTAAAATATAAATTTTAAATTACTTGATTCATATTCGTTATTATAGTTCATTTTCTAAAATTGAATAATAATTAAAAATTTAAAAAGAAAATTAAACTTACAAATTAAACGAGTTTGTAAATTATGATAAATTATAAAAATGTTTATCGATATATTCAAATGTGTGTATTTATTTTTGACCAATTAAAATCATGCATCTGCACTTGTATTAATCAACACACACACATTACCAATTTACAAAAACCATATTAGGTAATAAACACAATGATACAAAAATTTATTTAGAGAACATTGATTTTAATCAAGCTAAACAATGCTGGCCACAAGTTTTTGTCAACGGATTCTGATAACGAATTCGATTATATTCAATTGGCATCAACATTGATTCTAGTTTTGATATCAATAAAGGTGGATAATAGAATCCCATTGGATCAAATACATGTATTTTATCTGGTTTCATGTAAATAGCAAGCCAATGTTCTCCACCGAGATTAGCTGATTGAGTATTTACAATCAAAGCTTTGTTGATATTTATATAGGGAATTTTGTCCAATGGAAAAACACCAATAAAATTTTTCCCAATTAGTTTTTTAGCAATATTTTGTATCTGAATAGAACTAAAATTAATTAAATTAACAAATTAATTAAAATACTTACTTCATTTTTAACCATAACTAATAACACATTGGTTTATAGTATGTTCAACAATGTTTGTCAAACAAGTACTGTACGGCTTGATGTGATTTGAATTTCTTTTTCAAATACTCCGTATACAAGTACTGATACTGATTTGGTTAATGGATTTTCAAATTTTATATCCAATCGTAAATTTCCACTTTGAGGTAACTGACTTTGATTAAGATCAAAATCAGGTACCAATACAAATGTAAAAAAGGGATATTTATTTTTAAAGTCTGACAAGGTAATACCACAATTCATATTTTTATTAAGATAACCCATATTCCTAACAATACTTTGCATATAACTAGAACTATAATTATCATTGGCAAAATCTTGACTATATTTTTCACGATAATCATTTCCTTTACTTAATGTTAAAGACTTGACATTAAAGTGTTCAAATATTGAAAATGTTTCCAAATACGATCCTCGATATCTTTTATTCCCTTGGAAAGCAACAAGAATAAAATTTGGTAGTCGTCTATCACCAAATATTTGCTCCTTATAAAATGATGATGATCCCATTGGCAATGAAAATTGAACAACTTCCTTACTTTTCATTGGATAAATTGCATTTCTATTAGCAAGCCCAATTTGATGACCAGCTAAAACTGACGGTTCAACACGAACTCTTCTAACCATCAACTTTGCATCTAATAATATTTTTTGTGGAATTATTTTTGTACATGTTAAACTTCTTTCAGTATTGGATCTTGTTAATTTAATTTGAACACTAACACCAGGTAATAAATATTTTGGTTGATCAAAGAAATCTAATTGAAGTGGGGAACAAACACTGATTGGTTTTGATTTTGAAATCCAAATTTTTCTTTTTGTGTCATTTTTATCGTAACCCATTCCACCTAAACAAGTATGTTTTGTATCGTGATTGTAATTAATAATAGTTTCAATCATTGCCTTGTGTGCGAATACATCATTACTTCCTTCAATTTTAGTAGAATTAAAAATTACTTCAACATCTTTAAAAAGAGTTTGGAAAAAGAAATTGTTTGCGGTAACATCTGATTCATTAGATAAATTTTCCCCATTGCTATTTACAACTTTCATTTGAATGTAGAGTAATGTATCATTCAAATCCAAGTATTCGGTTTGAGAGCTATTAATGTAAAATTGAATTGAGGTGTTTCCTGGATCTGTAATTGAATTCACTGGATAAATATCTTCAAAAGAACCATTTTCAATTACTGCTTGAGGAGATGGTCTATCAAAGATGCATAATTCTGATTTTGCACTAATCATTACTGGAATATAGTTCCGTATCCTTTCATTCTTTTGTTTATATGTTTCTTGATAATTTTTCGACGTTTAATTGTTCCACCTTTTTGTTCTTTATTATATACATCAGAAACTTTGTTAACAACAGAAGATAAGTGTTCCATTACAGAGGGCATAGAATCTTTAATTTCAGATATTGCATTTGATTTTAGAGCAGGTAAGAGTTGTGCATTATTATTTATTACGTCATTAGCAGTTTTCATACCAAAATTTCCGATACGTTTAAGAATAGGTAGTGCAAATCGCCCAATTGTTTTTAACCAACCAGATCCATACTGTTTACCTACAAAATAAGGTAAATCCCCACCATTTTGATGAGTGCTATAAAAGTTTACAATGTCTGGATTACTCATTTATTTTACGGAAATGTAATGTCAAGTAAGTTTTGTCTTGTTTACCAAATATATATTTTCCACTGTCATCACGAATATTGATTTCTATATTGTTTATATACGCGGATGATACTGGTAAATACATTGGATTTTTCTCAATGAATTGAACAAGGTCGTCTTTTTTATGTTTTTCTATCCAAACACATTTAAGAAGGGGAACACTTAATTCACCTACAAGAATTGGTTCAATAATATTTGTATAAATCATCATTTGTATATTTCTTTGCATTATAGTTGGTAAACTAGATCCAACAATGATCTTTTCACTATAAGATTCCTCAATTAATCCCAAAATATGAGCCAACAGTTTACTAAATTTAAAAATACTAACATCATCTTCCAATTCAATTTTAACAAGTTGATCTTGTTTAATTTCACAAGACTTGAAAGGATGGGGATAAGATGTCATTAACTGATCAGTGACTTGTGAAAGTTCAGTAATGAATAAATTTTCTTTAAATGTCTCAGTATACTCTACATCATAATAATAAGTTATAGTTAATCGTATAGTATCTAATTTTGATTTCTTATTTGGTATACGTATCTGATTCAATTCATCATTAAAATCTACTTCTTTTTTATTAAATCCCAAGCATTTAAGCTTCTTCAATACTATCAAATGTTACTTTGAATGGAAAATATTTACAATTAATGTTCAAAATTTTATTGTAAATATATATATATATATATATCAGATAAAATGTAGAGTTGTGACTGATTGTATAGTTTCCTTCAATATAATAAAAATATTCATAACTATTAAGTAATGTACTCTTGGTATATTTGATACAAGAATTGTTATAAAATGAAAAATTATTGTACACAAAAGTGAATTCAGTTAAAGCAACTTCCCATTCCCCATCCAAGTAAATCTGATTTGGAAATTCTACATTAAACTTTCCAGCTTCATTATTTGGAAATGTAAGTGGACAACTATTACTTGGTAAATTCACGTAAAAATCTCTTTTATTCATTTACTTTTCTAAAATGTAACGATAAATGTGTTTTGGTATCTTTGCTAAATTTTATTAATTTCCCACTATCATCTCGAATATTTATTTCAATGATGTTTATAGTTGAATACGATACTGGAAGGTACATTGGATTCTTCATTTCTAATTGTACAATTTCTCCTTGATCATATTTTTTAATCCAAACTGATTTTAATAGTGGAACTCTAACATCACCAACATTTATTGGTTCGATAATATTTGAATAAATGAACATTTGTTGATGATGATGTAATAATTTCGGAATTTTAGTGCCTAGTATAGTGCCTGTAAAGTTACTTAGCTTTAATCCCAAAGATTTAGCTAAGTTTGTGTCAAAAGATATATTTGTAATGTCATCTGCAAGTGTTAGTTTGACCAATTCATTATCTTGAATTATTAATTCTTTAAAAGGAGAAGGATTAAATGACAACAAATGACCTTGTAATTCCGATAAAGTGTTTATGAATAAATTATCTTCAAAAAATTTTTCAAATTTTGATTTTTCTTCATAACTTATTATAATCCCAAATTGTTCCATAACACCATCATCTGTAAATTTTGGTAATTTTATTCGACAATGATCCTCTTCACAAATGATTGATGTAGATTTTAGTCCAAAACTAAACGCATGTTGAATATCGGGGAATGTTACTTTAAATGGAACATGTGGACAGACAATAACCAAATTCTCATATTTTTCAATAAACATGTCAACATCTGGAGTATATTTTGGATTTATTATTTCATAAGTATGATTTTGATTATTTATTTTCAAATACTTTATTTCACTACCATTCTTTACCGATTCATAACGTATACAAGAATTACTATAATACGGAAAAAGATTATACACAAAAGTGAAATCAATCAATGCAACTTCCCATTCACCATCCAAGTAGACAGAATTTACTTGTACATTAAAATTACTAGCTTCGTTATTAGGATAAATAAGTGGACAACTATTACTAGGTAAAATCATATAAAACTGGTTTTCTTTCATAATATTTATTTAATAAATTGAGATGAGGATATCCAAGTTGGAGTTTCGTATCCATGCCACTTGACGTAGTATTGTTTATATTTACCAACATTTTTAGTTTTTAAAATCTTTTGAATTCTAAATATTGTTGGGATTGGAATGACTTGAAGGTCTTGTTCGTAGAATTTTCCACTAATTTCTTTATTTTCATGATCTGTTATTAAATACATTACTGGATTCTGTTTTGTATCTATTTTCTTTATTACATATACTTCATCGCTCCAATTGTTGTCAAAATTCTTGATGAACGGAGAAGTACTGATTTTACTAATTCTTAAATGATCACCAACCTTGTATTTTGGCTTATTGATTTTTTCTTTCTTTAATGATTGGTTTCTGCTGGTGTCTGTTATATCAACAGGTCTGAGACCATTTAATCCTTTATGAGGCGAATGATTGTAACTAAAAATAATTTTCGGTAAAACATGTATCCAAGTTTTATTACCTTGATGCACAAAGTATTTTTTCAATCTTTCTCTCAAAGTTCGATTAAATCTTTCCACATAACAAGCTTTGAATTGAGAAAATACAGAGTAATGATTGGCTTTGATAACTTCTTTTACTTTGCTATTATAAAATTCTTTACCTAAAATACATTAAAATAAATAATTAGTTAAATTTATTACCCAAATCAGTCTGTAGATTGTGAGGTTGTCCGTCTTTAAATAATTTTTTAATTGCAATGGCTATTTCATTAGCAGATTTAGTTTTTGTTGGAATGGCACGGGCATATCTACTGAAAACATCAATACATGTTAAAATATATTTGTACCCCTTGTTGATTCTCGAATAAGGTATCATTTCCATCAAGTCCATTTGCCACAAATCATTGATTCCTCTTGTTTTGTATGGTCTGGTTGGGAATCTTTTCAACATTGGTTTATTTGAACTATATGCTAGTTGGTCTGATAACCATTTTTGAGTCTCTTTTTTAGAATTAATCACTCTTTTTGTTAATTTTTCTACACCACCAAAACCATCTGGATCTTTTGGATTTGTCCAGATTGTTTTGAGTGGATTTTTGGTTAATTGGTCCTTCATTATTACAACAAGATGTTAAAATATGGACAACTTTATCTGGTTTAGAGTATTGTAAACCCATTAAGATCTTAGTGATGAAATTGCACTAATTGCAGATAAAACTATAGGAATTAATGTACCCAAGAACCCACCCTTTTGTTTATACATTATTCTTTTCATTAAACGTCTATTTTTTGTGTTTACCAATGATAAAATGGATCTCTTATGTCTTTGTAATACCACTCTTTTAGCTTTACTAATATTGACATTACCTCGAACTATATTTACAATAACTTCAAGCAAATCGTCGATAACAAATGAAGGGAAAGCTTGTAAAATTGCTATTCTTATATTATTTTGAGCCTTTACCAATGCATTGAAATATGGTAGACTACGTTCAAATTTCATGTTTACTAATTACAACTAATTATTATTGTTTATAATTTGATCCACTTCTTTTTTAAAATCTTCTTCTTTTTTAGATTCTTCTTTACTTTTGATTTGGTTTTACGAATAACTTTTTTGGGTTGATTTGATTTTTGACAAGTACTTTTTTAAATGACATGATTGATAATCATTTATTTATTTTCAATTTTGTTTATAAATCGTAACCCCTTTTTCATTAAACATATCTGTTCGGATACGTAAGTCGTCACTACATTGTTGTGTAAAGTCAAAGAATAAATATCCATGGGGAACGCTTGTAGCATCTTGGAATGATTCAATTAAAAATTTTCTATTGTTTGGATAGGCTTGCCTGGCTAAGAAATCGATAATCGTTTGATCGCGAGGATTTTTGAAAATAACTAGGTATTGTACATTTAAATTACGAGTTCGATGACTTCCTCCTTGATGAAATAAATTTTGAGTTATGAAAATAACAGTAACTCCACAATGTCTACTGATTTTTGTGAACAAATTATTGAAATCTTTTTCCTTATTTGCTTCTTGATACAAATCATCTAAAATTATTACATCGCCTCGACGTAACCTAGACGACCAGTTTTTATCAAATCCCTTAACTATTATCATTTTCAATTTACAAAACTGGTTTGGTGTCAATCCATGTTCTTCGTCTGCACCCCTATGCCAATTACATACAAATAAAGTTTTTCCGCTCCCACTAGGTCCTACAATTTGATATACTGCATCATTTCATAATTCCATTTAATTTTAATTTAATTTAATTTAATTTGTTTATAATTTGATATACTGATTCATTTATTTTGATATTGGAAAATTATTAGTAATATAAATTATAGAGGCAGATGTGAAGTAGCTGGAATGAAGTTCCCGACCGGAAAACCTCAACATGTAGTGGATAGAAGTGGAAAATATCCAATCTTATTCTTCAAGAGCGGAAAATGCAGAGTAATGGGTTGTAAAAGACCATTACAGGAAGGAGATCTCAAATATCAGATTCAAGATTTACAAATTCAATCATTATCATTGAATATTGACATGTGTTGTCGAATCAACTTGTATGATTTGTCCACAAAAACAGAAAACATTTACGAACCGGAACTGTTTCCTGCATTAAGACTTGTCAAGTATAATCCACTGTGTGTGAATGTATTTGCAAGCGGAAAAGTTGTTGTCATGCGGATAAAAACACTGCAATACAACAGTCTAGTACAAGAAATATTTAATTTTATAAAATCAAAAATTAATAATCTTAATACCGACGAAGAAATACTAGATTATTTATTAAGCACTGATCGTGTTTAAATAGATTCAATTCTGACGATTGTAAAAATTAAAAATGATCGACGAGCAAGAAGCATACGTATTCGAAACAATTCTGATGAAGATGGAAGAATTTTTTCCGAATATGAAAAACAAACTTTCCTATTGTGCTCCTGAATACTTGGCTACACGGATCTATCAAATGACAGGAATCAACATCGAAGAAATTGTACGTATGCACTACGAATCAGTTCAAGGATCTGGTTTGAAATGTTTAGATGACTGTATTGTTTGTGCAGATCCCTCAATGTTGACTTGTCCGTTTAGATGCAGATGCTGCAGAGACTACAAGAAGAAGGAAGTTGTACATATTTTGTTGGCTGAGCTAAGAAGAGCTTACTATAAGCAGATTTGTGATGATGTAAATAAATTTTGATCTTTTACGAGTTTATTTTGTGTGTTTATTGTTTTTTATAAAGATTTTAATTGGTTGAATTAATATTATTATTATTATTATTATTATTATTATTATTATTATTATTATTATTATTATTATTATTATTATTATTATTATTATTATTATTATTATTATTATTATTATTATTATTATTATTATTATTATTATTATTATTATTATTATTATTATTATTATTATTATTATTTTGATGACGCTAAATTTCTTTGATCGTAATCAAAATGTATAAAAATCTCATTGTAAAAATTATCCTAAAAATTTTATATTAAAAATTAAACTAAAAACATCGATAAAATCATACTGAAAACAAACATTGTATAAAAAATTTTCAATATTTAATGATGTTAAAAATTTATTACTTTGAAAAATTATATTTTAAATTAAAAATTATACTGAAAAAATTTCATCTTTAAAATTCGTATATAAAAATTCATCTATAAAATTATACTGAAAATTCTACTTAAAATCATATATAATTTATATAAAAATCATATTTTAAAAATCTTATATAAAAACTACATTGATAAAAAATTTTAATTAGAAATACTTTAAAAATTTAATTAGAAATACTTAAAAAATTTTAAATATTGAAAATAAATTCAAAAATAAATTTTAAAAAAAATCGCGCCAAAAGCTCGAAAAAAATTTCGAAAAAAAAATACACACAAAAATTTCGAAAAAAAAAATTAATACACACAAAATTAATTAAGTTGATTACATCATTATGTAATCAAGATAATCCGAAATTTAATCGGCAATAAACCCCCCCCCACCCTATTTTTTTTGTATTGCAGTAAGCTCCTAACTACCTACTTTCCACAACTCTGAATTCCTTTTAGTCATCTCATTTTCTCCTTCATTTATCCATGTGATAATTCTGACCAAAATGCCATAATTTGTGAGGATTGTGCTTTTTGATAGTAAATGTCTTTTTTGGTTCGTTTCACTTTTTTACTGAAATTTTCAATAGACTCTTGCTTCATGTTTTGTGTGACATGCTTCTGTAATCATTTTTTTTATTGTTTTTATAAGTTTTAAAATTTATTTTAAGAATTCAGAATTAAAATATTGAGAATAATGGAAATGAAAAAATGGAAATTAATAAAAAATATCAACAAAAAATTCACCAAGCAAACAAACAAGGAAATAAATGCTAAAGAAAAGCCAAACCAAATTAAATTTAATCCTATCGTATCCTCGGATTTTTTTTCCTACTTCTGGACAAAATAACTTGTTATTTTTATATTTGATTAGTAATACATTTATCATTAATTTGTTACTTTGTAATTTATTTTTATATTGACAAAAAAACAATTTTCATTAACAGGTATCCCTAGCTGTCCCGAGACAGTATTTTTTTACAGGTGACTCGGCTGGGTTCTGACATATTTTCTCTAAACACAACTCTTGAACGCGCACTAGCACAATATTATAAACTAACATTAATATTTTGTATTTAGAAGATTTCAATAATTCTTATGTATCCCTTATCAAAAATATCTCTATAAACATCCGCAAATACAATTCATCAGTTTTCAATTTTTTAGAAACCGTTTTATTCAATCTCAAACAAAATCTCTGAATTGAAAAATCGTACTAATAAATTAACTTTAAACCCTTCCATATCAAACATATTTAGAAAGGACATGAGGTCTTTTAAATGTCTTCTGATATCCTTCTTGCATTTTCTTTTGAATAAATATAAAAACAGCTAATATTAATCTTCAAAACTAAATGCCGAAGTTAATTAGATTAAATCAAATTATTAAAATATCTGTATTTATTATATACATTATATAAACAACTGTTTAATTGTTGTTTCTCTCAAAGTCTTTAAATGCTGTCATCTTGATTCGATTGGTGTACCAGATTTCTGACTTTTCAGCTGTTTGCAAAATGAACTTTTATTGAAATTTATCGCCACTCGATTTTTAATCAATCATTAGATGTATGTGCACCCTAACTGGGAGTTGTGCAGTTTTCTTGATCATTTGTAAATCCAATTAAGATCTCAATTCGTTTTAACAAACATAATTAATATTCAAAATTTAATAAACTTTTTTTCTTATAAAATAAACTATCATTTATAAATTTAATTCATTTAATCAATTAAATCGTTAAAACAAAATCTCAAAAACAAGATCAAATCTAAATCATTTGTCTATAAAATTAAAATTACACATCGAATTAATTTTTATTTCAGTGGAAATTGAGCAAAAAATAATTGATTACTTTTTTGAAAATCAAAAAAAAATCTGGGTGAAATCAATTTAGATAAACTTGGTCTAAGGGAGGAAATTTAATTCGATCGAAAAATATTAATTTTAACAGATTTTCTGTGAATTCTACGTTATTTAATAAAAATAATTGATATAAAATAGTGAATTTATTTATATTCAATACGTGTTTGTCTGTAAATAAAATAATTAAAAATAATACTATTGAAGTCGGGTTGAAATCATTATGAAACAATGATTAATGCCGTGACTCTCAATCTGTGTGCCGTGCCAACTGGTGGGTTTTTAGAAAAATTAAGTTTTAGTTACAGGTAACCGTCGTATAACCCGGTACTTATAAAATGCGGTTTCTATATAACACGGTCAATAAATTTTAGCAAAACCTAAACTACGCGGTGGAGATTTTGATATATCGTGGTCTGAATTGTTTTGATTTTGAGAAAAAATGTATATGTTCTTGTGAAATTTATTTTGAAACCAATGCAATTGCAAAATATGAATATATTTTATAAAAATTCAAAATATTTAACCTTTTTAACCCTTTCGCCTCTATTAGGACAATACGTCCCAGAAACTTTCATTATAATATTACTGGAATATTTTCAAATCAATTTTCATTGTTAGAGTTTAGTTTCAGTGTTTCATTGTTCTGGATATTCAGAAGCGCCACCTTTACAAAAAAGAGAATATTTCATATTTAGGTCAATGTTAACAAGTTTTAAAATATAAATTTAGCTTAGAGTCATCAGCGAAAGGGTTAACTATGCATCTAGAATATTATCTAAATATATATTTCAAAAGTTTAGTCTTAGTAGTCTAAGTATATATTTTATTTCTATTGGTTGTAATTACATATATTTAATTACATATATTATTTAATTTCCTTGAACTCTCTGATTAAAATGAATATGCATGTATATAAATATTGTTTTGTCATCTGTGGTGAACTAATCAACAACTTCACCTAAGTCTACATAAATATTCTATCAAGGAGATCGTCCTGCGCCAAATCAACAACTGAAATTTCATCCATAGTTTCGCCGACCAAAACTCATCCAATGTAAAATCAGAAAACAACAAACGACTTGATGTTGAAGCAGGAAAGTATCAATCGCAAATCAACTCCTAAAGTGCCAAGTTCTTATGTAATTTATTCACACGATAGCAATGAATCAATTCCTCGACAGGACGTTAATAATAGTGATCAATTGATACCTATCATCTAAAATAGAATATCGTCAAATATCGTGAAAAATCGTGATTTTTAAAAAAAACTTATATTTAAAAGGAAATAAATGTATGTGATGATAATTAATTGCTGGAATGATCAAAAAAACTAAATGTTATTAAGTTTATGTAAAAAATTTATGTTGTTTATATACTCGATGTAAATAGTTTAGTTTTAAATTCAATTGATTAGGAATATATTTTATTTGATAATTTACTTTTCAATAAAATAATGGAAGCAAGTACTTTAGAGAATGCTAACAATCAAAGTGACATTGAAAAATTTGAAATAGTGATATCTGACAAGCTTATATACCTAAAGACAAAATTAGTAGACGGAGTCAGTGAAAGAGTACAAGACATTAAGTTATTTGATCAACAAAGTATATCCGTCATACCACCATTAAATAATAATGAAGCAAATGATTTTAAAGTTGAAAAGAGAGATATTGTGAAAAAGACAGAAGTTTGCGGTGCAACTGATCTTTCACCGAAATGGTTTCCAGCGTTGTTAGCAGGAAACGGGTTGTGTCCTGCTCGATTGTTCGAAGTATCTCGTTCCGTTCCATTAAAAATTCCTACGGTCACCAAATCATCTTTATACTCTTATTCTGTATTCTTGCTGAGAATTTTTTTTCAGAGCACATAGTTTCCATTTATAAAAAATAAATGTCTTATGTGTATAAAATATTCATTACATTTTGCAATTTGGTATTTACATGTTCTAAAATTAATATTTATAATTCAACATTTTTATTAAGCATTTTTGTTTTATATGATTATTTTATATTATTCAATTTTAGTCAAAATTATTCAATTATAATTAATTTGGTTTTATATCATTATATAATACATTTTATGCAGTGTCAAACGATTTTACTAAATATTTCTGAAATGTAATTAACTTGATTTAAATTAAGTAAATTTATTTCATTTCATTTGAATTGTTTGTAATATCGATATAATATCTAAAAAATAATATTGGCACCAATAATTCCTAAAAGGATTATATCTCTAAGGCAACGTTCTCTTTAAGCTGTGCACGTGTGTGATTACGTGCATTATTTTATTTCATTGCGCCTAGAAATTTTCTTTTAAAACATGAAGAAAAATAATTTGCTTTTCAAAAAAAAACTCATAAATTTTCAAAATTCTAAACTTATCAAAAATCAATTTTTTATATATCTTTGTTTTGCTCAATATATTGTTTCTGCTCGCCAAAAAAATATTAGAGGAAGCGTTGCTCCAAGGTTTCATAGTACTCACCTTTAAATTATGCTGGAGAGTTGGTAATAGTATTTATTGAGTGAGTTATAGACTCTTAATTTAATGCTGAAAAATTTTCACAGATTTGGTATTGATACCAAGATACTGCGATATTTTTAATTACAGTTACACGGTATAGTGATTCCGAAGGAAGATGTTTCGTCTATTCTTATTAAAAATGAAAATTCACAGAAAAAAGGATATTTTTTATTATTTTAGATTTTATTCGATCTAAATACTTTTTTGTGGCAATGTATGGCTGAAACGCTGTATTTTGATGATTAGTTTTTATTATATAAGCTTCCACATAAAAAAAGTCTTTGAATTAATTAACTCAATAATGTCAAGTATAAAGTTAAACATGAAAAAATCGAAATTTTTGAAAGGTTATATCTAGTTAATTTATAATTAAAAATAAAATAAATAATTTAGGATCTCTCTTATCTTTTAGCGAGAAAAAATGTATTAAATTATTCACCAACCTATTCTTATGTGAAGGATAAAATAATAAAACAATATTTTAAAATAATTGATTCCACAAATTGTTCAATTTCTAAGATTCCTAAGCTGTTTTTGAATTTTGTGTTTTATATATATTATTTGAAAACTAAAAATTTAATAATAATTTATTCTAATATAAATTCTCTTTATTCAAATTCAAATATTCCGGTTTTGCCTGCTTTCCACGATTTAAAACAAATTGTTTAATTCATTACAAGATGTGAAGCAATATCATTTACGGATATTAAAAACAAATATTTTAAGGAATATTTTAAAATTTGTTTAAATTTAGCAATGGTTAACTAAGTTAAATTAGTATTTTTAAATTTCGAATGTTTTAATTTTAACGTATTTTAATATTAAAAGGAATTAATATGCGATAAATAAAGTAAATAATTATTTTTAAATTTTCAAAAAGCTTTATTGAATATTAAGTTAAATTTAATAAAAAAAAGAAAGCCCAGTTTTAAATTTTTATATATATTCCTAGAGATATAATTTTGATTTGAATAAATATTTGGATTAATAAATGACTTTTGATTCTAAATTAAACGAAGATATTTAAAAACATCTAACAGTTGGTTTTAATCATACGAATTTGACTTTAATTGCTCCTTGGCGTGTTTTGATTAAAGCTGTGTACTGTATTTTATTTTTTTGGTATTTTAAGGTACATAATATCTTGGTGAGAGGGCGGTAACCAAAAACTTACTTTTGTCCCTTCTGACAACAATTGTAGTCATTCGAAGAATAAAAAAATAAGATGAGAATAATGTTTGGCAAACACAAAGTTTTGTTTAAATGAGTCAGAAATAACACAGCAACGCAAATTTAAAACCAGACATACTAACATCAAGTAAACAACCCTAAAATATGAGAAAAATGTAATTAAATATAATTAAATATAAAAAGTAAATTAAAATAACAACAGATATGCATCAAGATCAGCACGAAATTAACATAAAAATAACAAGATAACAGGAAAATTTGACCAAAAATAGATAAAATTTATTAACCAGCATGTTAACGAATAAAACTGGTTAAAATAAAATATTTCTTTTTAGAAATATTCAATTAAAATAAATTATCTATCTAATGTAGAAAAATGATAAAATTAAAACCATGGTCAAATTTTGTTTTAATACATCAAAAAGAACACGCAAGGTTAAGGTTACAAAATAGGTATATATACCAATTCATTTTCACAAGATTTTAATCACTTTGTGAGCAATCACTTTTTCTCATAAAAAGCTCAAACGTTTTTTATCAGGAAAACTAGTATTGTGTAACAAAAGCTTCAGTTAACAAAAGTATGGAATCTCTATTAACGGAACGCTATCGGACAACTAGTGAGAAGTGAGGACGAATGAATTTTCTGAACTTGGTGTAGACATGAAATGATGTAATGATGAAAGCAATTATATGAGTTCTAATAGACTGAATTTTCAATTTGTCGAAATTTTTCCGGTCCACAGCCACACAAACTGCAAGTCATTAAAATTTTACATAACTATGGAGCGGTTTAAGTGCGATTCCTCCGCCTATAGCTCGTGCCCGTGAGGGTCTAGTTGTGCGTAACGACGGACTCGAATGTCACATCATCTTATTCTATAGGGGTAGTGGGAAGATCGGGAACTAGTCTTTTGGCTGGCCTCCCGTTCACCCATCTCCCGAAAATTCGACCTAAAATTCAGACAACATATTGAGTAGTTCAGTGGGCATTCATAAAATCTAATATCTACATACGTCCCTTAAGATTAAATTAATGCAACTGCTAAAAAAATCTATAATTCTTTTAAACTTAAACTAAAGTAAATCTGAGTAACTCTGAAAAAACCATTTAAAATCAATTCCTCAACTTAAACGGAGAAGATTTAAGAAACTAATTAGGACGACAACAAAGTAAAGCCCAATATTAAATCTAAAATTACTGAAAGTAACAAGTACGTGGATTCGATTAGGGTTAAAATCAAATAACGAACGCAACTTTTAATTAATGAAAGCCAAATGAATTACAGAGATCTGACCAGCACTATTTCAAACCAAAAATCAATCTAAGTTAGTGAAAAGCAAAATGATCGCCGAAACTATTAAGAAAATTAAAATAAGAAGACTAAACCCAATTAATCTTAAACCATGTTGAAAAAACGTTGAACAGTTAGAAATTTAATAACATCGACCCACCCGAGATTCAACTCAAGTCAATGAAATGAATTCCGTAGAATTATTACTCAGGCTCTCGCCATCCATGTAAAGATATGAGACTTCCACAATAAAAATCCAGAACACCACAGATCTAAAGCAATACAACGATAAGTGAGGCTAATGCTGACCCGATAGAGAATATTGATGGAAAATGGACCCTCCAAATCGAGACCAAGGTAATAGTAACATTACTAACTATACGGTAGTATTTTCTGTCGTGTATGGGCTCGAGAAGCTCCAGTCGAGACGAGATTACCTCAATATAGCAGTAAAAGTGCCTTTAAAATCATAATAATAACACCATCCTACCCTTCATAGCGTCTGGTGTCAAACTAAATAACATGTTTTAAATAAAATTATTTCAAATAAAAAGTTTCGATTCCACGTAATAGACGAAATACTTAAATCAGTTAAAAGACAAAGAGGATTAAACTAATTCGTCAACATAAATAGAACAAATCCGAGAATATTAATGTCACAATATAGGACGACATCACGAGAGTTAGCACCACTAGCTAGGTATAAATCCCTGTTGATTCCAAGTCGCGTACTGGCTGGAATACGAATGATGGAGCCTAAAAAGAATACGTTAGTTGTATAACTATTAATGCACTTGTGTTACCCAAATTCCGCACAGTGTTGACATCCAGAGCACGAGTTTGAGAGACCAGCTACTCAGCTAGATACATGGATTGCAGATTGAACAAGTTATATATGATTCCACTAATCTATGAAGTCAAATGAACATGCACTACAAAACTGTCTTAAATACTGGTGAAGATAGATCAACAAAACCAGAATATATCCAGTTTAACCAACATGATAATTATGACACTGACAGACAAATAATAGTGTGATTAGCACTAATAACCAAGAGCGTATTGAAGTGGTGAATTATAAACAAGACGCGATGAATAATATCAACCACATACACAACCACAGTCAATTCGTAGAGTTAACATTACACTCTGAATTTTGACTGAATTAAAATAAATAAACAGATTTCACCAATTAGCCGATTTAAATTCGATTGAACACAAACCTCTATGATCTCGAATAAAATTACCTTATTATTTATTAAATACGCTTGACAGTTCAGTCAGTTTGTCATCAGTATAAATTCCCGACTGTACTACAAAATAATCAAACATGCATTCAATGACGAACAATTCAACTAACGAAAGGCGTAATAATGGAAGCGTGAACCGAAAACGATCTAAACCCGACCGACATACAGTGGAAGTAGACCCGGAATAAGAACAGATTAGCCATGGACAAGGTACATAAATTCCGTTATCTATATTCGTGTAACCTAATAATTAAATCGGAAATCGCAAAGCATATGCATTAGTCAACCAAATAATGAGATTTTATTTTATTTTAACTATCAGCACTCAGGTACTATTAGTTTTTTCTAGTACTCAATCCAACCGACTTCGAGTGGTCCGATGATTCCCGAGTCACTCAGACCGTTCCAGTTCAACATGTGGCACATTACCGCCAAGCTCTCTGGAATCGCGGTTACACTTTATCCACATACGGAAGCAAGGAATGGCCCCACCGAAATATGAGTCAAGGTGATGTAGTGAAATTCCCAAGATCGCCATCAAAAGAGAACCGGGCTGAAATCAGGCCAGGGAGATCAAACAAAGAGCCGAAGTCACATTGCAACGTTTGGAGCACCTAGAAAGAAAGTTCCAGTGTCAAGCCAACATGGCGAGGAGACGACTGGCACGAATAAAATCCCGACATCGCGAGTGGCAAAATACTCAGCACGGACGGGTTTGCTCCAGATGATCCTAGATGATCCCGAACTGCTCAAATTGGAGGCCTCGACAAAACTCGTTCTGCCAACTCGCATGATCCAACCTGATTTATTAGAAAAACTGCAAAATCGGCCGAGAGACGATCACGCGTACGCACGACGTTCCTCGCAATGGAAATTCCCTTACAAGAAGTACTATAAATTCTCGGAAAGATGATTGGAAGTTGCTGTACACGAAATTTTCATGAAATAAATGTTTAGTAATTTCAATTTAGTGCTAATTTTGTGGTGACATTATTAAGAGAAATTTTAGTTTAAATAGTTAACTGATGTACCGAATTAATAGTTTTATAAAAAATTATGGCTAAAGAAAAAATGTAATAGTAGAGCACAGTTCTGTTAATTGGTCAACAAAATTTTATGAAATACTTATGTAATGAAATATCACTAATCAAATCAATAACGCTAGCTACTGATAGTATAACAGATTAATAAAGTTTATTTTAAATTCAGTCATGGAGGCGACCCAGATACTCGGTCAGGAACTCAAGAAGTTGCGCCACGCGATCGTTGATCTACATCGTTAATTGTTACAATTATGCCAGGAAATACAGCAAATCAAGTGAAGAAACTCTATCAGCGTCTCACCGCGGCCCAACATAGATGGAAGGACGAGAAAACTCTGAACCAAGCTCAACGTACCCAAATTCGAGGGCTCGAGGTTGCGGTGACGTACCCCTTAGTATTTGCACCGGCAAAACTGGCGTACCGAGATCAGAACCAACTGGACGAACGAAATAAGAGATCGCAGCCTCATTCAAGGCCGAGTAAAGCCGAGACAAATCGAAGACGGATCCAGCAAGCAAATAATCCCAAATGTCATATTGTGTCTATGATCTAAAATGTGTGGTATTTAAATAATAAATGTTTGGTTTGAATTTGCCTTAGAAATAGATAAATATAATGTACTAAATTAGTTAAATAACCATCTCGACGAGAAAGTAATTAATGGACAAAAGTAATGAGACGAGCAGAAGTCTTCTAACGGCAGCTCCTTGAACCCAATATGAGGCTTGGCCTTAGCAGTTCTAGCTTCAGAGCTCACTTTTGGCGGTCTCATAACCAGTGGTTGCAGTTCCAATGTTGCCTAGCAACGGGTATCCATTGGCGGATAAGAAAGGTTGTATGTAAGGGGTCAAGGCCATTAACCACTAACCCTACAATAATATTCATTTTATAATTCGAATTAATCACGTATCCATCATAAATTATGTTATCACTATCGCGTATCCATGCTTCGCTACGGTTGTAATTTTCTAATTAATTAATGATTTACTAAATTACTAAGTTTCATTTTTCAAATAATTTATAGTTATCAAAGTTATATAATAAAAGAAAACAGCAACAAAAGATTAACAATTTCGTAATTTTAAAAATAAATTCCTCTAGAAAATAAATAACTTTTATAATTTTTAATAATCAGTAATTACAGCGTTAAAACCATAAGCGAAGGTATATAACAAAAATGAAAAGTTACGAAATCTCACAGCTATCTTAACTCTTAGAGTTTTTTTCAGTTAATGACAGTGAATTAAATCTTTTCAACAACAGTTGTTTATGGAAATAATTGAAATAATAGCGGGACAAAAAATCTATACGGTATCTGTAAGGTCAAATTTGCACCATTTACGTTAAAATAAATGTAGTACTTTATATTGAGCTATCGAAAAAAATCTATTTTTAGTTTGCAACTTTGGCATCAAAGGTACGTCCCTGTAAATTTTCAACTATTTAGCTGCAACGATTTAGGCTACGCAAAAAGCGAAAAGTGGCAAACAAATCTACCCACAAACATATCTAAAGTTTTGTATATTATTATTATTATAAAAATCATAAAATTCATAAAAAATCTATATATTATTTTTATTGTCATCGTAAATATATCATTATTAGAAAAATCTAAATGTTATTATTTTTATTATTATTATTATTATTATTATTATTATTATTATTATTATTATTATTATTATTATTATTATTACCATCAGATAAGTAAATATTAAAATAAGTAAATATGAAAAAAATTCGATTATCAAACAATCCTCTTCAATTTCATGTTGAAAAGCTTTCTTTAATCCTCAAATACGTTTTGATTTTCTTTTAAAATATTTTTTTTTGTTTTTGATTGATTTAAATTCAGGAACATTATGATATTTTGCTCTGAATTTTATATTAAAATTTTAAAAAACTTTTAAAAAGGGAATTTGAAAAATATTTTCATAACTCTCCATTGATTTTACCACCAAAAGATATTTATATACGTTTTTAATTTTTTAAAAATTTTTTTATTAATTATTATTTTCTTTGTTACACCTGATTTTTTTGATTTTTACCTTTGGTTTTGTGAGCATACGTCCCACTAATCTCACAATATAGTAGTAATCTTATTTTTAACAGAAAAAAGTGCTACAGAGACTAGATTAAAACTCGATGAAGAAATATGCTCCTAGTTTTTGGTGATCTTAGCTATTTAATTTTTAGTAACTGAATTAAAAACCATATCTTCTATGTTTTATCAATTCTATAGCAAGACTTTTCCTCAAGTCTAGTAGAATCCAAATTTTAGAATGGAATTACATATCAACCTTGGTTTGACCATTAATTTCTTAGCTCGATATTGACATAAAGGACCCTTTTCCTTCATTTGTGATTCTCTTGAGAAAAGCATTTTATCTCAAAATTACCACTAAAGAAGTATATGCAGTGGTTCCGATACTCATTTGTTATGGAATCTATTTTACCGAAAGAAATTCTAAAGAAGCTCACCAAAATTTAGAAAACCCTTTTAAATAAAAACTAAACTATTTTTATTTTTAGCCAATATAAATGAAATATAATTTATGGGAAAATAATAAAATAGAGGAAAATAAAATCCATTTAAAAAACAATATTCGATACTTGAAAAATGAAATTTTAAAATAAAATTATTAAACACTGTCGGAGTCGTCTACTCTTTTCAATTTAGTTATAGAACAATATAAAACAGATGAAACTTTTATTTTTATGAAATTATGATTGCTTTAAAAAAAACTTTCTTTTAATATCCATCTCCATAATTGTCATAACCAGGCCCATATTGTGCATATCCTGCCATTGGATAACCTCCTGGTATAACTGGTATGACAGGTATCCCCTGTATTCCGTGGCCATATAATCCGTGCCCCGCCATTGCAACACCACCATGATACCCTCCATGTCCAATCGCTCCACCATGTACATGCTTACCATAATAACCATTTGCCGCCGCCATGGAGATTAAAAGACAAAACACTAAAATCTTCATTTTTATTCTGAAAAAATATATATTAAAACAAAATTTTACTTTTATCGATTTTATATTCATGAATCGAAATTCATAGTCCAAAAAATTATCTAATATATAGATTCTCTCTTCTTTGGATTTTAATCTAGAATACAATGGTACATTTGATATTGGCCGACAGAGATTAAGTTATAAAACTTTTACTTTTGTTTTAATTTTTAGAAATAACAAAACTATAAATCAAACTAGAATAAGCAAATTTCTATTAATAAAAATTTATTAATTAGGTCATATTGTAGTAATTTCTTTTTAATTTAAAAATTGAGAGTAAATTAATTATTTGGTTAATTAAAATTAGAAATATATTTTTCTTTTTTTAGTATTCAACATCCTAATGTTAAAGTGATGTATTTAATTGTTTGTTTAATTATACAAATTTGAAAATTAAAAAATTAATTATTTCCCATTTTTTAACTGTCCAAATGCTTTTGAAAATGAAATATGGTTTTCTATCTATTTCTAATTTAATAGTGTTTTATTTTAGGTTTTTTATATAGGTTTTATATTTTAATTATTAAATATATAATAATTTGGATTAAAGTTTATTTATATATATATATATATATATATATATTATGTTGGGTTATTATAATTGCAAGTCGGTTCCCTCTAACTCCTCGTGTCCTTTTCCAATCAAATAAGTAAACCCAACACAGAATAATTTTATTTGCACTTTACCATAGTTACAACTCAATCCGATTTATTTCAATGTTTTGTAATTACAATTTGTGATTTATTTGCACACTTCAACCACTGAATTAATTTGATTACGTTAAGGTAGATTATCCAATGGATAATCACCTTTTCTGATAGATAACTTTTGACTTTACTTGGGTTTAGATTCCTTTACTGACCTGACTAGACTACTCGTTTGCTTCAACCACTGGTCATTTCGTGTTTTTCCCTTTTCCTTTTATACTCCTGCTCAGACTGTTTTCAGACAATTGTCAACAACATTTGCTGCCATACTAAATTATTAAAAATAATTACTTCTCACAGACCACCTTAGCCGACATTTGTCAACAACGTTTGCTACATTACTAAATTACAAATTAGAAAATAATTACCTTCCCATAGATCAGTGGAGCCCATTTAATATTGTTTAGGCCAATTTACGGTTTTCTATTGTTTTGTTTACACGCCGGGTTTTTCTCATGTCTCGAGTTTCCTATTGCCTCGGACTTCCCATTGACTCGTGCTTCCCATTAGTAATTAATTTTTTTAAATTAATTTGTTTTTTGTCTTATTTATTTTTTAGAGACCCATCACTAAATTTTTATTATTATTTCTGAACTCGTTCTCTCAATTTGGCGTTCAACCATATTATTTTCCCCCGATCAATACTACTTTCGAATTTTTGTAAATTTTTTTATTAATGTTGCACTTTTATTATTTTGGTGTTTTATTGATTTTACAATGCTTTTTCGTAATACTCCAACAATTAGTTCAGGGGTCTGAAACTCAAAGTCTAACTCGGGCCGTGTGTGAGTAAAAGCATAATCCCAGGGGCGCACTACTTAAAAGTTTTTTAAATATGCAAATTATTATTTATAAAACAAATGAAAAATTTTAAAGAATAAATAAACTGTTTTCAATAATATTATTACAATTACGTAGTGAAGCTTTTATTGAGTTGTAAGTGGGCTGCGTGTTTGAGACCCCTGTATTAGTTTATGATTTTCTCCAAATTAAATTAATAATTAAAATTTAACGTTAATATAATCATAATAAAATAAAACTCTTAAATCTCAGCCTTATTATAATACCCTATACTTCGAAACTTTCTATTATTATTATTATTATTATTATTATTATTGTTATTATTATTATTATTATTATTATTATTATTATTATTATTATTATTATTATTATTATTATTATTATTATTAATTTTGTCTCCTTAAAAAATGATTTTATATTATTTTTAATTCAATTAAAATTAATTAATTAAGATCAATGAAATGTAAATTGAAACAGATCGGTCGTTGATTTTTCTTATGGTCATTGTAATTATTATGGTTGTTGTAAATAAAAAATAAATTCTAATTTACAAGTAGTTAATTTAAATTTTGATGGCTATATTTAATTTTATTAAAAATTGTTTTCCACAATTACAGATGAAAAACATAATGGGACAACCCGGAAAACAAAAGCATGCACTCCAAAGAATTTTTAAAGCTATCAACATATCCGATCTCATTTATAACAATATTCGAACAATATTAAATTTTATTTAAATTTCACGAATAATATTCTGTTAATAAATATGTAGACAAAGAATTCCGCAGTGCAGAATTAACCGGAAATCTTGATTTATTTGTACTTCTAATATTCGTGTCACGATTCAAGTATCAAAAATTGTTCGAATTCAAAGATTATTCAATATTTATCCCAAAAAAATTTTGATCAATTTCAGTGATATTGATCAATTTAAAATTAATAATCTACATGATTAAAAAATTTGAAAAAATTAAACAATATTTTAAATAATAAAAAATATTAAAAAAATTAAAATTAAATAATGCAATTTATATATAAATGAAAAAGCGCTTTTCGGAAAACAATAGCAAAATAATTTGCCAAAGAATATACTAATTAATTATTTTCAAATTTTGGTACTTACAAGGCATAACTTTCAAAATAAATCGAAAACTGCAAATTACCTCAGCTCCATGAAGTCAAAGTAATGTTGTTAATTTTTCAACTCTTTAAATTAAACTTTACGCACTTGTCTTTGCTTTTCGATTTTAAATCAATATAAAACATATTCAATTCAATAAAATATTCAAATCAATATAAAAAAATCTTCAATTTTTAAGAATTTAAGAAAAACTTCAGTGGGGAGGGATATATACCAGCTTACCCTTGGTTTAGTAGTTCTCTATCATTTTATAATTTGCTTTGCTCTTCTCTTATCACATGGAAAAGTAAAATGTAATAAAATGCTTCAAATATCCTTAAATCGCATATTTTTATAATTAAAATTACCTGAAATAAATGAATGTCCATTTAATTCATGGCTCGTTATGTATTTTTATTATAAAATTGTTGTTGTGTACAGTTTATTTTTCTCATCTAAATTATTTTTTCCACTTTTAAATAATGGTTGTCCTTAATTCTCAACCCTTAAAATAGGCACGTCAAACTCTCGGCCCACTGATCCATGCCGTCCTTCACGGGTCTAAAATTGTTTGTTCGGCACAAGGCATGGGCTTAGTTTGACAAGCCTGTCTAAAAACGTCAATTTTGAGCCTGCAATATTGGAAAACTAAATTTTTTTACCCAATTCAGACCATTTTCAACGAAAAGATAAATCTTTTCCACTCTTAAGTCATGGTTCCTAGTAGGTAGTTAGGAGCTTTTGCGCCCACACACCATTGCATAATAAAAATAGGGAGGGGAGGGTTTACCACTGATTAAATTACATAATGATGTAATTAATCTCGGATTATCTTGATTACATAATTATGAAATCAAGATAATTAATTTTGTGTGCTCACATTTTTTTTGATAAATTTTTTGGCTCGATTTTTAGATTTTAGTATTTTTAATTTTTTATGTAATTATTATTTTAAGTTAAATTTTTTTTAAGATAAATTTTAAAATAGAGTTTTAAATATAATTTTATCGATAAATTTTTTATATATCATTTTTAAAGATGAAATTTTTTAGCATGATTTTTAAGTTAAATTTTAAGTAAAATTTTACAATGAGTTTTTATACATATTGATAACGATCAAATCTTCAAAGAAATTTAGTGTTAACAAAATAATAATAATAATAATAATAATTCAACCAATTAAAAACTTTATAAAAAACTAATTCTCAACACATAAACACATAAAATAAACACGTAAAAAGATCAAAAATTTATTTAATTTACATCATCACAAATCAGCTTATAATGAGCTCTTCTTAGCTCATCCAACAAAATGTGTACAACTTCTTTCTTCTTGTAGTCCCTGCCGCATCTGCATCTAAATGGACAAGTCAACATTGAGGGATCTGCACAAACAATGCAGTCAAACCAGTTCATTTCAAACCAGTTCATTGAACTGATTCATAGTGCATGTTGATTGCTGTCATTTGATAGATACAAATATTCAGGAGCACAAAAAGAATGATTGTTCTTCATATTCAGAAAGAGTTCTTCCATCTTAATCAGAATTGTTTCGATCCTATAATAATGTTTCTGGTTTTTGAAAGAAAAAGCAATCAAGAAAACATTCAAGAAAAATTAATAAATTATTTTTATTTAAATAAAATTTAATTGTTATTTAATATTTATTACAACTTATTAATTCGAAATCTATTATACACTGAATAATAAAATGATACCCATGAAAATCAACAAAAAAACACATAAAAAATAAAGACAAAAATAAAATCATTTTTCAACTACAAAATTTATTAATAAAAATCTTCTTCATCATCGTCGGAGAACTGAACATCGTCTATGTCTATGAATTCTTCCTCAATAATAGTTTGCAGAATTTCATCAGTTACAATTTCTCCGACAATTTCTTCATAAGTAATAAATTCCCCAGATATATTTATATGCCCGTAAGCAAAACTTTTATTTTTACCCACCTAAACCCTTTTATCGTCCCTATTTGTAAGTGCTACTTTACTATTTTTAAAACTGTAAAGTTGATGATTTTTTGTTCCTATTCTATATTATGGTACAGAAAAGACGGAGTTTTTCCCATAACATTCTTTGTAAGATTTATGAGTTAGCTCAGTATCCATTAATGACACACCCTTAGCTTTTAGGCAAGAAGATTTACCTAACAAACTGTAGCATTTAGGTCGAAGGAAAACCCATTCGTCATAACCTTCTCCCTTACTTTCGTCCTTAAGTTTTCCAATCACCGAATCGAGTTTTTTAGAATAAAGCGGATGAGTAGATGGGTAATTAGATGTATCCAAAAGATTATCTTTAACCATTTCAGACAAAAGAATATTTCGTTTACAATTTTTAATCTCCAAGAAGAAAGAGTCTGTATCTCCAGCAACTATATTAATCTCACAATTAAATTGTCGTCGATATTTTTCCAAGTCCTTATACTGAAGCTTATACATTCTAAGGTTCGACAAGTCAAGCACTGATTGTCCTATATAACTTGGTCGATCTAAACATGTCGAATCAGGATTTAACAACGCAGCTAAAAGATCATTGTCAATTTTTATCGATTTTTTAAACGTAGGTTTCGAAGTATAAGTCACAAGTTTTTATCTGTTGTACAAAGACGCAAATTCATTCTCTTTTTTAGATTTTCAACAGTTTTTCCATATAAACTGTTATTTAACAATTTATAATAATTTCTATCTAATTTATTTGTACTTTTAGCTCGAAGTTCTGTGTTTATGTCGACATACTTTTTAAAAATAGTAGACCGTTTGAATCTTACTGCACGATTAACATGTGTCACTTTAACACCAAGAGGCAAGTATAATTTTAATAATCACCAATGAATTACATGGTTATATTTAGGATAATGAGTCAGCAACAACTTTTCAACCTTTGAACCCTCACGTTTCATTTTCTCAGCAGCAATAGGAAGGTCATCTAACTTAACATGAAGTTCAGAAGGAATCTCAAGATCAACTTCAAGAGTATACCCATATGACAAAGATTCAAGATTCAAAGTCAAACAATCAGATATTATTGTATCAAATCCGTCAAATATTCAATTAAATTCACCACAAGGTAAAGGTTGACTTAAAGCCCAACCATATAAATTATTAATATCAATATAAAGTAAATCAGTGTTTTCGTCAGTTTTAACGTAGTGTTTATTAACAAAAGTAAGACCACCTCTAATACCTCCCTCATAATAGCTAAACATTTCATTTTCAGTAATTAATTCTATAGGATCATCCAACGGCATTAAAGCAGAAGACCAAGACATTCCGGGAATCCCCAAATAATTTAAAGATTCTAATCTATAGTGTGCTACCAATTTCTCTCGAAATTGTTGAAAAAAGTCAGCCAAAAGAAAACAATCTTGTTTCAGATAAACTTTCATATAACCAAGTAACGTTCTACAGTTAGTTTCATCCCAAACTATCTGAGATTTTTCATATTCAGCCTCAGTGACTATTTCCAAATCGTAAGTATCGTGAAGAACATCTAAACTAGTTGAAAAGTTGTACGGAAAGATCCCCTTTTCATTAACTATAGTTCCCTTAAAAACAGTTCGAGTTAAAGGTAAAGTCGCCAAGGTTTTAACCGCTTTTGCTAAAGAATCGTTTACAAATTGATAAGAATCAATAAATCTCACGCTAATTTTTCCCAAGTGGGCAATTAATGAAATAAATTTTTCAGTTGTTATTGGAATACATCTTAAAGCCCAATTTTTAAATTTACTTAATCCATATTTTAATATGTGGTGCATATCATATCCCTTTAAGTTATGGAAAACAATTGGAAATACTTTGTTTATTTTTCTATTAATATTACAGTCATTGCAAGCAGCACACAAGTATTCACCAGTAAGATGATCATGATCTTTCACTGGATCAACAATGTCTTTCAAACAAAGATAAAATTTTATACAAGTATCAATTTGAATTTGTTGTAGGTTAGTTAATTGCTTAATTGTTTGACTTTCCATTTTACAATAATACGCTAATACTGTATATTTTGCTATTTTTTCTACTGATTTTAAAAATTTTTCCACACAATCTTCACCTTTAAATTCTTTATATATTGTACTCCCATCAAAATTATTTATTAACAAAAGTCCTGCCGAAATGGGTAAATGTATTTGATTGTGTACGTCGTCCTTTGGTAAAACAGATTCGAAACCTGCATATATAACACATGGTGGGGTTACAGTTTTGGACCAATCAGTGAATTTAATAAACTTATTTTCAGGGAAAGTATATAAAGTTGTCCCTAACTGATTTCTTATACATAATATCTCATGTTTGTCCAATGCTTACTTATATCTAAATCCGTTCAGACATCTATGACACCATAATGATTGAATTCTTTCTATTGTGATATTTTTATTTCGGCAATTCAATAACCTATTGAGTGATGTTATTCCTGCATAATGATAATGTTCTCCTTTATTTAATAGTAATAAATTAATAATTGTTCCTTCTGTAACTTTGGACCTATGAATTATGTTTAAAAACTGATGTTTTAAAACAAAGTCGTTGTGTTCGGGTTTAGATGTTTCGTCATAACTAAATAAATTAATTATTAGTCCTTCGTTATTTGATTCAAATTTTCTAATACCATTTAATTTCATGGGTATATCATTTGGGTCATAATTTAATTCATTTAGATACTTAAGTAACTATAACTATCTTTTATATGTCCACTAACAATCTGATCGACAATATGCTTTAAATAAAACATAAATTATCGCTATTTTTCACATTTATTAAACACTGTTTGTTAGCCAATTGTTTTGGTGTTTTTGTGTAACTCAACCTACTGATATTACTTATTTTTGTTACTATAAAGTAAATTTCAGTTATTTTTCTAATAACCCAACTACTCCCTAACTCTGTTATTGAAGCAATCTTTTGTATGCCTTTATCAAAGAATGTTTGCGTAAGTGGTCTTGCGCTGTTACTAATGTTATTTAATTTTATCTCTCCATCTTTCTCGAATTCAATTTCTATTCCAAAGTGAATTTTCACATATCTAAGTTCCTCTATTGTCTCTCTTAACTTGTGAATTAACAGGAAAAACAATTTCCTTAATGTTTAAGTTAGTAGTATCTATACTAATTAATATATGACTACCTCGTAAGCCGCTTTGAATTATCGGTAAATTTCCGCCTATTTGTATATATAAATATTATTTTGCCTCGTGTTTTCAACCACTTCTATTGATCCATCCCATGAATTCATCGATCCAATATCTTCTATCTCTTCAGCCGCTCTAATCCATGAATCCATCGATCCGATATCTTCCACCGCTTCATCCGCTTCCACCGCTTCCACATTTTCCAACTCTCCATCCCATGAATCCAACGATCCGATATATTCATTTAGGTCATGCCAAAAACTATTTATAGGATCTTTTGTAGGTTCGCTAATGGGTTCACTTATATAATTACTTAATAGGGTAATTTGGGTGCTGCCTAATTAAATTTTTTTAATTGATGCTGGGATTTTAATAGTTGCAGGTCTTTTAATAGTTTAATTTTTTTAACATGAAATTGACGCAAATGATTTTTATGATGATTATAAAAGTTTAAATAGTGAATGGGCTGGGAAGTTATGCATACGGGGCATTTAAAGTAAATGGAATTATGGTATTTTTGACCATAATACTCTTCCATTTTTTTGTGACATTTTTTATTATGATCTTTTAATTGAGAATAGAATTTTTTTAATTAAATTATTTATTAAAATAAATGCACAAGAAGTATGCAACCAATCAAAATTGATTATTCACTATAAATAAAAAATAATTTGTTTGAAAAAAGCAAGAATGTCTAAAATACATGAACTACTCCTAGAAGATAATAGTGCAGCTGTTATTGGGATGTCATTTAAGACTCCTGTCCAATACCTTCAATACAGTATGAACTATTTAAATTTCCCTATTACATATACATTCAAAGTAATATTTATTTTAATTTAATTTGATTAATTATTTTTTAGGAATTGGTTGATTTAAAAGCTTATGATTACAATATTATGATTAGAAATATTGAAGAGGAAGATCGAAAAACTATTTCAGATATTCTTCATTTGATAAATAACGATATTGCTTTTAATGAAAAATTTTCATTTATTAATTGTGGAAACTAATTGAAGGAAAAAGTACAGGATAATAAACAATATAAAATTCGGATAATTATTAAAGGAGTCAAGATTAACAAATCTATTATCAAACCTATTTGGAAAATCGAAAATGTTATCTATAATTTTTAAAAAAAAATTTTGATCAGTGATAATTAATATAATTTATTATTGAATAATTAATATAAAAAAAATTTTGATCTCTTGTATAATAATATCAAGTGATTGGTCTTAACATATATAAAAAAATCAATGGGTCTGCCCTTATTTTCGATTAGAAAAAATAAAGGGGCGTCAGTCCTTCTTTTCCTATAATATATATATATATATATATATATATATATATATATATATATATATATATGTGTGTTTTAAAAAATATATAAAAATCAAGGGGTCTGCCCTTATTTTGATAAAAAAAGTATATATTATTATAAAAACAAATCAAGGGTCTGCCCTTATTTTCGATAAAAAAAATACATTATATAATAGTAAAAAACAATTAAAACATACATTTTCGTTGATTAATTTCATCGCCCTCTTCAAAATCCGAGATTGGCAAATTTCGTTCTAAATCTATAAATACATTAAATTTATTGATAAATTAAAATTAATACTTGATTCGCTATTTGTCAGTATTGGTTGATAATTTTCTGCATAACTTTGTTGATTATTTTGAATATAACCTAAAAATAAATTTAAAATGATTTAATAAAAATGAAAACTTTACTTAAATTTGAATTTTGATAATTATATCCTCCAACATTTTGGGCATGACTTTGAATATTTTGTGGGTAATTGAAATAACCTAATAATAAATTTAAATAAATTTAAAATAAAAATGAAAATTTTACGGGAATTTAAATTTAGATAATTATATCCTCCAACATTATATGGAGGATAATTTCCTTCATTTAATTGGATGTTTTTATGACCTAAAAATAAAATTACATCAATTTATTTAAAATTACAATCTTACTTAAATTTTGATATCCACCTACAAATTGTGGATAATTTGTGTAACCTAAAGATAAAATTTAATCAAATTATAAAAAAATATATTAAAATTTACTTAAATTGTAATTTTGGGGATAATATCCACTATAACTTTTCAAAAACTCCGTATACAAGTACTGATACAGATTCAGTTAATGGATTTTCAAATTTTATATCCAATCGTAAATTTCCACTTTGAGGTAACTGACTTTGATTAAAATCAAAATCAGGTGCCAATACAAATGTAAAAAAGAGATATTTATTTTTAAAGTCTGACATGGTAATACCGCAATTCATATTGTTATTATGAGTCATAATAATTTTCCAAAATCATTTAAACAAAGACCATGACTCATTCAAGGTCATTGGATGACTCATCATATTTTAAAGGTCACTCAACATTTTCTCAAGGTCATTGGATGACTCATCATATTTTTTAAAGGTCCTTCAAAAGTAGGTTTACGTCATTGGATGACTCATCAAAATTTTCTCAAGGTCATAATATTTTTAAAATTTAAATTTACTACTTATTTTTATAAGTAGTGTTTTAATTATTAATATTTTTAAAATTTATTCTATGATTATTATTATTATTATTATTATTATTATTATAACGATTATTATTATTGTTATTATTATTATTTTTATTATTTTTATTTTTATTATTATTATGATTATTATTATTACAAGTTTTATTAAAAGGTTTTATTATTATTATTATTATTATTATTATTATTATTATTATTATTACTATTATTATTATTACTAACTATTATTATATAATAAAAACAAAGTCATATACAACAAAAACTTTTATTAAAAAGAAATTATTATTATTGTTACAAGTTTTTTATTAATAATATTAATAATATTATTATTTTTACAAGTTTTATTATTATCATTTTTTATTATTATTAATATTATTATTATTATTACAAGATTTTATTAAAAAACTCCTATGGCTCATGTGCTTGTTTCTCACGCTCTCCTATTGCTCATGTCTTTATTATTCATGCACTCCTATTGATCGTATCTTTAGAAGTCGTGTGCGTGCAATGTTTAATAATATTATTGATGTGTAACTAAGACATTGAAAACACAAACACACACACACACACACACATATATATATATATATATATATATATATAGTGTTAAATGATATTTACTCTCATAAAATGGCATTAGATATTTCAGAATCACCTTTAAATCATTCAAAGGTTTTATTTTATTTTTATTAATTGTATTAATCTTCTAAATTAAGATACCAGAATTCAGTATTGAATGGAATCAGACATTTTTAATAATCGATAGACTGTTGACAGAAACCTATGATTATTTATTACTATCAAAAATAAATAAGTCTTTTAAACATTACAATATTCAAATTCTCGTAGAATTATTCGGTTTCATAAAGTCACTAATGAAATTATCTAGTTGTATATTATTTCTAAAAAATATAAATCCTACAGAAATTAATATGCTTAATATATTCTGGGTATGCATGAATTTCAGGTTTGGCAAATATCGAGATGTTATTCAATCCTACATTGATAATGCAGATAAAATCGAAATAAAAATCAATGATAAACTGGATGAAGTACAAAAACAATATCTTACATGTTCAAGTTGTTTAATTAATAAAGTCAATATTTTATATTTGCCATGTGGACACATCATTATTTGTTCATCGTGTTTTAAAAACCCTGATAGATGTGAAAGTTGTGGTATAATTATTGATGAGTACCATTCTGTGTATATGTAATAAATGTTATTTTGTTTTTAAAGAAATATTATTCAAGTTACTTTTAACTATTGTAAACATTATCTCAAACCCTAATTTATAAAAGCAACTAATAATAAAATAATCAAAACATAATAAAATAAGTAAATTGAAATGTACAAGTTTAGTTTTCTATAATATACAAATTTTTATCGCATAATTGTTCGAAATCGTCTGATAAATCCTTTTATTGATGATGATCATTCAGGAGCCAAAATTTCATTGAAAATATCTTGAAATGGCTGAGATCTAATATAGTTAAAAACACAATAAAAATTTACGATAAGAGAGGACAATATGAAGTTTATGCTTTTTTATTGACAGACCAAGTGAGGTCGAAAAGTACCTGGGCTTCATTGCACAAATTAAGCCTAGCTTGTTGGGTAATTACACATTTGTATAAATCATCATCTGTATATTTCTTTGCATATTAGTTGGTAAACTAGATCCAACAATGATCTTTTCACTATAAGATTCTTCAATTAATCCCAAACTAAGAGCCAACATTTTACTAAATTTAAAACTACTAACATCATCTTCCAATTCAATTTTAACAAGTTGACCTTGTTTAATTTCACAAGATTTGAACGGATGGGGATAAGATGTAATTAAATGATCAGTGACTTGTGAAAGTTCAGTAATGAATAAATTTTCTTTAAATGTCTCAGTATGTTCTACATCATAATAATAAGTTATAGTTAATCGTATAGTATCAAATTTTGATTTCTTATTTGGTATACGTATCTGATTCAATTCATCATTAAAATGTACTTCTTTTTTATTAAATCCCAAACAATTAGCTTCTTCAATACTATCAAATGTTACTTTGAATGGAAAATATTTACAATTAATGTTCAAAATTTTATTGTAAATATATATATATATATATCAGATAAAATGTAGAGTTGTGACTAATTGTATAGTTTCCTTCAATATAATAAAAATATTCATAACTATTATGTAATGTACTCTTAGTATATTTAATATGAGAATTGTTATAAAATGAAAAGCTATTGTACACAAAAGTTAATTCAGTTAAAGCAACTTCCCAATCCCCATCCAAGTAAATCTGATTTGGAAATTCTACATTAAACTTTCCAGCTTCATTATTTGGAAATGTAAGTGGACAACTATTACTGAGCGAATTCACATAAAAGTCTTTTTGATTTATTTATTTTTCTAAAATGTAACGATAAATGTTTTTTGGTATCTTTGCTAAATTTAATTAATTTCCCAATATCATCTCGAATATTTATTTCAATGATGTTTATAGTTGAATACGATACTGGAAGGTACATTGGATTCTTCATTTCTAATTGAACAATTTTTCCTTGATCATATTTTTTAATCCAAATAGATTTTAAAAGTGGAACACTAACATCACCAACATTTATTGGTTCAATAATATTGGAATAAATGAACATTTGTTGATGATGATGTAATCATTTTGGAATTTTAGTGTCTAGTATATTTTTTTCTGTAAAGTTTGAAAATTTTAATCCCAAAGATTTAGCTAAATTTGTGTCAAAAGATATATTTGAAATTTCATCTGCAAGTGTTATTTTGACCAATTCATTATTTTGAATTATCAATTCTTTAAAAGCAGAAGGATTAAATAACAACATATGACCTTGTAATTCCGATAAAGTGTTTATGAATAAATTATCTTCAAAATATTTTTCAAATTTTGATTTTTCTTCATAACTTATAATTATCCCAAATTATTCCATAACACCATCATCTGTAAATTTTGGTAATTTTAGTCGACAATGATCCTCGGGGAATGTTACTTTAAATGGAACATACGGACAAGCAATAACCAAATTCTCATATTTTTCAATAAACATGTCAACATCTGGAGTATATTTTTTTGATTTATTAATCCATAAGTATGATTTTGATTATTAATTTTCAAATAATTTATTTCACTACCACTCTTTATCGATTCATATTGTAGACAAGAATTACTATAATACGGAAAAGGATTATACACAAAAGTGAAATCAATCAAAGCAACTTCCCATTCACCATCCAAGTATACAGAATTTACTTGTACATTAAAATTACTAGCCTCGTTATTAGGATAAATAAGTGGTTAACTATTACTATGCAAGATTATATAAAACTGGTTTTCTTTCATAATATTTATTTAATCAATTGAGATGAGGATATCCAAGTCGGAGTTTCGTATCCATGCCACTTAACGTAGTATTGTTTATATTTACCAACATTTTGGTTTTTAAAATCTTTTTAATTCTAAATATTCTTGGGATTGGAATGACTTGAGTTCTTGTTCGTAGAATTTTGCGCTGATTTCTTTATTTTCATGATCAGCTATTAAATACATTACAGGATTCGGTTTTGTATCTATTTTCTTTATTTCACATACTTCATCGCTCCAATTGTTGTCAAAATTCTTGATGAACGGAGAAGTACTGATTTTACTAATTCTTACATGATCACCAACCTTGTATTTTGGGTTATCGATTTTTTCTTTCTTTAATGTTTGGTAATGCCAACTTTGTCTGTAATCTCAACACGTCTGAGACCATTTAATCCTTTATGTGGCGAATGATTGTAACTAAAAAAAGTTTTATTACCTTGATGCACAAAGTATTTTTTCAATCTTTCTCTCAAAGTTCGATTAAATGTTTCCACATAACAAGCTTTGAATTGCGAGAATACTGAGTAATGATTGGCTTTGATAACTTTGGGATCTCTTATGTCTTTGTAATACCACTCTTTTAGCTTTACTAATATTGACATTACCTCGAACTATATTTACAATAATTTCAAGCAAATCGTCAATAACAAATGGAGGGAAAGCTTGTAAAATTGATGTTCTTTTATTATTTTGAGCCTTTACCAATGCATTGAAATATGGTAGATTACGTTCAAATTTCATGTTTACTATTTACAATCAATAATTATTGTTTATAATTTGATCCACTTCTTTTTCTTTAAATTCTTCTTTAAATTCTTCTTTAAATTCCTATTTAGAATCTTCTTTACTTTTGATTTGGTTTTACGAATAACTTTTTTGGATTGAATTTCGTTTTTTACAAGTACTTTTTTAAATGACATGATTGATAATCATTTATTGTTTTCAATTTTGTTTATAAATCGTAACACCTTTTTCATTAAAAATATCTGTTCGGATACGTAAATCGTCACTACATTGTTGTGTAAAGTCAAAGAATAAATATCCATGGGGAACTCTTGTAGCATCTTGGAATGATTCAATTAAAAATTTTCTATTGTTTGGATAAGAAATCGATAATCGTTTGATCGCGAGGATTTTTGAAAATAACTAGGTATTGTACATTTAAATTACGAGTTCGATGACTTCCTCCTTGATGAAATAAATTTTGTGTTATGAAAATAACAGTAACTCCACAATGTCTACTGATTTTTGTGAACAGGTTATTGAAATCTTTTTCCTTATTTGCTTCTTGATACAATTCGTCCATAATTATTACATCACCTCGACGTAACCTAGACGACCAGTTTTTATCAAATCCCTTAACTATTGTCATTTGCAATTTACAAAAATGATTTTGTCTCAATCCATGTTCTTCGTCTACACCCCTATGCCAATATATTTTATTGAATTTTGATTTGAACATGTTTGACTGCAATAAATTACATACAAATAAACTTTTTTCGATCCCTCTTGGCCCTAAAATTTGATATACTGCATCATTTCTTAATTCCATTTAATTTAATTTAATTTAATTTGTTTATAATTTGATAGATAGCTGAAAATGATTAGTAATATTAATTATTGAGGAAGATGTGAAGTAACCGGAATGAAGTTCCCAACCGGAAAACCTCAACATGTAGTGGATAGAAACGAAAAATATCTAATCTTATTCTTCAAGATTGGAAAATGCAGGATAATGGGTTACAAGAAACCATTACAGGAAAGGGATCTCAAATATCAGATTCAAGATTTACAAATTCAATCATTTTCTTTGAACATTGACATGGGTTGTCGAATCAACTTGTACGAATTTTCTACCTAAACAGAAAACATTTACGAACCGGAACTGTTTCCAGCATTAAGACTTGTCAAGTATAATCCGCTTTGTGTGAATGTATTTGCAAGCGGAAGAGTTGTTGTCATGGGGATAAAAACACTAGAATACAACAGTCTAGTACAAGATAAATTTTATAAAACTTAAAATTAATAATCTAAATACCGACGAAGAAATACTAGATTATTTATTAAGCACTGATTGTGTTTAAATAGATTGAATTCTGACAATTGTAAAAATTGTTGGGCCAGAACACAAATAGCCTTGAGAATCGTTTAAGTGCATCAGTAATAAAGCACGAAAACTCAGAACCGAGATAACTTAAAATATAACATACAACACCAACTAAACATTTTAAAATCTGCGAGAATATAAATAAATATAAAATCAAAAACATAAAAGTAAAATAAAATAAATACAAAATGCATCAAGAACCGCACGAAACTTACATAAAACATAACATAATAACAAGAAAATTTGACCACAAAATGACCATTTATATAAAAGTAAAAATTAACGAATTAAATGAGAAAAAAATAAAATATTTTTGGTTGAATAAATTTATTTAAAAAATGTTAAAAATAAATTACCAATTTAAATTAAGAAATTAATAAAAATTTAATTTAGATAACACAAATAATTTCAAGGTCAAATTTGTTTAATCGCAATAAAAATAACACGCAAGGTTAAGGACAAATTATAGGTATATATACTGATGTGTTTTGACAAATTTTCAGCCTCATTTTTCAGAAAAGAATTTTCAGTCCAAATCGGTTGGTGTGCATTGCAACTGTTAGCCGTGCATTCAGGCAATTAACACTGGTAAGTGTTTTGCCTGAAAACGATAACTTTCAGTTGCTGTACATTGACATATATGTAAATGAATTTTTTATGAATTTATTGACCAGTTATGAGAATATGTGAATGGGTGGTTTGTGAAATTATTGACAAATTGATTAAAGGATGAAGCGATGAACAGTGTTTATGCCAACGAACTCCCGATTACTATGGGAGATGTTTCATGCCAAATAAAACATTTATGAATCGAAACTTTTACCCAATTGATCTGGTAAAATTTATTTTTTCCTTTTTCGTCCCACAGCCAAAACATAAAGCAAGTCAGTAAAATCACACATAGTTACCGAACTGTGTAAGAGTGGTGTAAGTCCGCCAACAGTCATACCCGTGAAGGTTTCGGCGAGAGAACGCAGGAACCCGAACGTCAAATCATTGAAGTAAATAGCGAAAGAGGGTAGCTTGAGAGTGGGTCTTTTGGCTCAACTTTCTTGTACTTAATTTCGATAAAATCGACATAAACTTTTTAACAAAATTTGGCTCAAAATTATTAACACCGAGAAGTTCAGTGATCACTCATTAAATATAACATGAAAATACATAGACCTTAAGGACAAAGAGAGGGAAAGAGCAGCGGAGAAAATAGCGAAATCGTTGCAACAGTTAAAATGAATAGCCATCGGAAAAAGATTAATCCGAACGACTTAAATCAGGAAAAATAATCTTTTAAATAATATTTAAGAATTAAATAAATTATGCTGAATTGAGACGAAAAATATGGGCAGAGCGCTGCGCAAATTTTCGGAAATAGTTAAAACATTTATCATAAAACTGTAAAATAAGGGAGGAACGCTGCTCAAATTTTCTGAATTAATTAACATACTTATAGAAAATAGTAAAGTAAAAGCGAAATGTTGTTCGATTGTTAGTATAATATTCTCTTGAAACCACAAAATTTTCCGAATTAATTAAAATACTTATAGAAAATAGTAAAGTAATAGTGTTATGTTTTTCAATTGTTAGTATAATATCCTTATAAAACTGTAACATAAGGGTGGTACGCTGCTAAAGATTTTCGACTCAAGGAAAATACTTTGTCGAAAACTGTAAAATAAGGATGGATTACGGCTAAATTTTTATCTAAGCAAAATATATTTTTTTGCCGAGGAATAAGGACGAATCCCTACACAAAAATTTGATAATAATGACAATAATAATGAGGATAATAATAATAAAAAGAATGATCATGGTACTTATAATAATAATGATAATAATTATGATAATAATAATAGTAATAATAATAATAGTAGTAATAATAATAAAGAATAAAAATAAAACAAATAAATATTGGCAAAGATTCAAGCCTATAAAGATTAAAAAATTAGCGTCCAGAATGACTTGTGTTTGACTAGCCCGTTATGATTTTTGCAATTTTTAAAATGCTATCATGTAGAGAATCAAAAGTTATCGAGAAACATATCAATGTTTATTAAAACAAAAATAAAAATTGACAAAGATACAAGCCTATAAAGATTAAAAAATTAGCGTCCAGAATGACTTGTGTTTGACGAGCCCGTTATGATTTTTGCAATTTTTAAAATGCTATTATGTAGAGAATCAAAAGTCATCGAGAAATATATCAAAGATTATGAAAACAAATAAAAATTGACAAAGATAAAAGCCTATAAAGATTAAAAAATTCCCGTCCAGAATGACTTGTGTTTGACGAGCCCGTTATGATTTTTGCAATTTTTAAAATGCTATCATGTAGAGAATCAAAAGTTATCGAGAAACATATCAAAGATTATTAAACAAATAAAAATTGATAAAGGATATAACAGTATAGGTTAACATTCGAAGGAGATAGGAGAATAAGGGGACCTAAAAATTGAAAGCGAGCATAGGCCTTCTATCGGCAGCTCGTTGGACCCAGGGATCGTTCGGTCAATTATAACATTAGCAATAACGCTCATTTTTTGCGAACGATATACCCACTCGAACACAGTTCCAACGTTGCTTAGCAACGGGTGCCGAGTGGTAAGCTAAAGATATTTGTATGGGGTTGTCTGGGTAACAACCATATAGTTTCAAAATATCAACACCCAGATACCCACCAAAATAAAAAATGATCGACGAGCAAGAAGCATACGTATTCGAAACAATTCTGATGAAGATGGAAGAACTCTTTACGAATATGAAGAACAATCTTTCTTATTGTGCTCTTGAATATTTGGCTACATGGATCTATCAAATGACTGGAATCAACATCGAAGAAAATGTACAGATGACTACGAATCAGTTCAATGAACTGGTTTGAAATGTTTAGATGACTGCATTGTTTGTGCAGATCCCTCAATGTTGACTTTTCCATTTAGATGCAGATGCGGCAGGGACTACAAGAAGAAAGAAGTTGTACACATTTTGTTGGCTGAGCTAAGAAGAGCTTATTATAAGCTGATTTGTGATGATCTAAATTAAATAAATTTTTGATCTTTTTACGTGTTTATTTTATGTGTTTATGTGTTGAGAATTAGTTTTTTATAAAGTTTTTAATTGGTTGAATTATTATTATTATTATTATTGTTTTGTTAACACTAAATTTCTTTGAAAATTTGATCATTATCAACATGTATAACAAACTCATTGTAAAATTATACTAAAAATTTAACTTAAAAATCATGCTAAAAAATTCAATGATAAAATTATACTAAAAATTTCATCTTTAAAAATCATATATAAAAAATTCATCGATAAAATTATATTTAAAACTCTATTTTAAAATTTATCTTAAAAATAATTTTACTTAAAATAATAATTACATAAAAAATTAAAATACAAAAATTTTACATTAAAATATAAAAGTTTCAATTTCAAAAAATCGTGCCAAAAATTAAACTTAATTATATAAAAAATTAAAATATGAAAATTTCAATTTCAAAAAATCGCTCCAAAAAATTTATCAAAAAAATGTGCGAACACAAAATTAATTATCTTGATTAAATAATTATGCAATCAAGATAATCCGAGATTAATTACATCATTATGTAATTTAATCAGTGGTAAACCCTCCCCTCCCTATTTTTATTATGCAATGGTGTGTGGGCGCGAAAGGCTCCTAACTAGCTACTGTTCTTTATTCTCCGGGATCTTGCAGAACATATTGATAAGAGCGATGTTAGATCAATCTCTTAAATAGTCATTTTGTACTTTAGCAAAAAAATATATTTTAACTAATTGTTCATAAATAATAAAAGTTAAAAGAATTTGCTTTGAACATGTCTTCATATTTATTTATTCATTTATTATGGTCAGCACTTTGCATTAGAATAATAATTCCTCACTTATCTTAACAATTTTTTTAAAAGAAAAAATAAGAATTTGTTCAACTATTTTAAGTTGGTTAAACAATAACTTATTATAATATTAATAATTGCACCGTTTTTTTGAATGTAATTCAAGTTCGATTTTTGTTTTAATGAGGTATTTAAAGATTTGTACTTAAAATGTTTTTAAATATTGATCATATCTAGAAGTTAATTTTTGTGTTTTGCAGCTATAAATATTATAAATTTACTATCCAATAATGTTTAATAAAAATACTAGAAGAATAAAAAAAATAAAGAATAAAAGTTTACTAAACCCAAATGGACTTGCCCACTTTCAAGCTAAACAGTTCAGATCATTAATTTATTGTGTTTCTTTAAAATTAAACAAACAAAATATTTAAAATATATTATAAATTTGTTAATTAAGGTCTTTCTTTTTAAAAACAATAACATTTAGATCATGGAAATCTAAAGAATTTTTATAATTATTTAATTTTTATTATGGTTAATAATATTATAATAAATATTTAATTTAGATATTGTGTCGGATTTTAAATTGGAATTGAAATAAGTTAATAATTGAAAAATCTCAAAATTTGAAAATAACTTTATATATATATGTAGAAAACAACTTAATTGTGATGTAATATTTTGCAATATCACAAGTAGTCTTATAAAATCAAGATAATAACGAAATTTGTCATAAAATAAATCAAAAAATTTAATTAGACTTTCCTTTAATTTTGATTAATTATTTTCCTTTTCTTTCTGATATGAATCTTTTTCTGTTTCAAGATGCTTTGAGTTGTCATACGATTGTTCTTTTTTATATATCTTTTTATCGCTACGTTTCTTATTTTTGTATAGGTTTTCTTTTTCATATTTGGACTCTTTTTTATGGGAATCATTTTTCTCGTATTGCTTGTGCTTTTTGTAAAAATTTTCTTTTTCATATTTTGTTTCTTTTTTCTCATTAAATTTTTGCTTTGCACTTTTTTCTTTTTTATATTTGATTGATTTTTTATAAGAATCATCATTTTTATAATCGTCTTCTTTTTGATAGTTCTCTTCTTTATATGAATGTTTTTTTGGTTTTACGGTAGAATGATGGTTTTTATATGTTTTAGATTTTTTATTTTTATAGTTTTTGTGATCTTTCTTATGATAAGTATCATCTTTATCATAGTTCCTCTGTTCTTTAGATTTGGAATCGTATTGATGATGTTTGTCATGATCGTCATGATCTAATTGGTCATGGGAGTGATGGTTATCTTCAAGATGTTTATTATTTTTTTCGTGGAAATTGTCTGCAATCGCTATAGCAATTAGGATGGTTATAATAATTAACTTCATATTCAATAACAAATGAAAAAGTAAGTCTTTATAAAACATTAAACATTTATATCAACATGGTACCATATTTCATAGTTCACATTAGTCATTTTAATTTTAATCTTTTTTTAATCTTTAACCTATTTCATTTTTCTTTTAAAATGGTGACTGATAATTTTTATAGTTTCTTATGTTTTCATATAATGACAGTTTTTTACAGTTTCCATTTTTTTCTCTGTTGTTTAAAGGGTTCTCCTATTTTTTAAACTGTTTCATTTCAACAAAAATGCCTGAAATAAAAATGTATGCCTATTGAACATAATTATATTTTCTTTCCGCGTCTTTGTAAATCCCAAGAATGCGCACCGAGCGAACTTAAAATTATACACAATCATCAAGTAAAAAACTAAAAATCATGAGGAAACACACAGAAAAATAAAGAAAACGTAAAAATTAATTAATTAAAAACACAAAGCAACAATTTCAGCATGATATTAAACAAAAACCCAAAATGCAAAAAAATAAACACATTGAAGCAGATTCTAAAGCATTGGGCAGCATTGAAAAATAAAAATAATTAAGCAAATGACTAATAAGTGTATAATATAAAAATATTTATTTGTTCCTATTTTGTAGTATTTATTTAATTCAAATATTTCAATTTTTTCATTATCCAACATTTAAATTAAAGCTACCAAGGAATCAGCGTTTTAATATTACTTACTATTTCTTGTTTAACTGCTTCAGCATATTTAACTGCGTCTGAAGTTTTAATCCTTTTAATTATGTATCTGATTGTGGATATGGTAAGTTAAATATTCCATAGTTGTTCATGTTTAAATATCCTTTCATGTTACCAAAACACCAGCTTTCATCATCAAATGAAATTGTCCCACCACTCTAATGTGTTGGAATTGTTATACTTATTTTAGATAAATATTTTTTAAACCAAGAGACTTAGAACTACATGTTCAAATGTCAATCCACTTGAGATTAATTCATTTAAAACAAAACAACTTATAATGTGCTATAAATCAAATCATAATCGTTATAAAGAAATTCTTTGATTGGAATAATTCCATGTGAATCAAAATAATATCTATGTATTTTTCAATACAACACCCAATAAGATCCTTGTAAGTTTGTTTTTTGCAAGTTGATAATTAGGTTTTTCGCTTTTTGTTTTTCTAAATATTGCTCAACTTCATCTTATTATTATTCTACAATCAAGTTTTAAAAATCTAGAATAATATCGCGTAAATCAAAAGCCATTGTTGTATCATTTTATACTTGTTTAAAAGATATTTTATATTGTTTATCGTAATTTTATTCATTATTATTTCGTTTATAAGTTTCACATCTGGCAGAAGATGCAAACTAAATGATTTTTTTCTCCATTAAAATCAAATTAATTATCATCTTGATCTACAATTCTAAGATTTATAGAATAGTTTTGATGATAATAGGTAAATAGGTTTGATTGTTAATCATCTGACAAATCCTATAACCATATGACACTGTTCCATAAGTGAAATTATAAAATGAATTATTTAATTTTTCATCTTGATATGTTCCTTGTATTAAATTATTCACTAGTAAGTAGTAAGGACTCTAGCGTACTTTGACCTCAATAAAGGTCAAGGTCATTAAATTTGAGCTGTTTTAATTGATTATTTTCTTTAATTACTTTTATTTATTGAATTATATTTATTTATTTGTTTATTTTATTTTTCTCATTTTAATATCATTTCACTTTAATTAATTTAAATCATTTTTTAATTAATTATTTTATTGTTATTTTAATTACTTAATTATTTTAATATTATTTACTGTTAATTGATTTAATTTATCAGATTCAATTTTTTAATATTTTTATTCTGCAATAAACGTCCTTCAATATAATAATGATTCAAATTGAATCATTCAATAAAACAAAAGTCTAATAATATTTTTGTTGGGCTATAGGCCATAATTTAAACAAAAATGAGAAACTTGTGTAAATTAAAACAAAATATTTAATGCCATTTGGAAATTATCAATATGGCTGCTGTAACATAAGCACGCACCGGAAGCAAAAATCAAAAATAAACTAAAACATATTAAAAAAACATAACAAAATTAAATAAAACAAATATTAATTAAAATCATTGAAAAGCCTACAGATGCAGAAAGAAACACAAAACCAAAATATAAAACCGCCAAAACTTTGCAAAAGAAGGTTTAGAAAATACATAGGCGGAAGCGGCGACCAAAAATTTAAATATCAAAGGGTAAAAAGAGAAACAATCAAAAAGAATGGTTAAATAATAAAAAATAAAAATATACGAAATATTGAGAAAATAATATCAAAAAATAGAGAAAAATGAGGAGAAACATAAAATATTTAAAATAAAATAAAATAAAAGCAATAAAACCACCCGAAAAATAGCTGAAAAAGGCACAAAATTCTATGATTAGTCGCACCCAGGCATGTAAACACTATATATAAAGCAGTCATTTTCATACTTTTTAGACAATTGTTTAGTCAATTTTTATGCCGTATGACAATTTTTCAAATTTGGATGCTTGACTTACAAACTTGTCGATTTTAAGTAATGTTCTTTTGTACAAATATATTTTTCTAAGTTAATGTTTTGTTTAATTTAACTTATTCTGGATGGCCGCGATGTCTTTTGGCATCGCTCGGCAGGTACCCCCTAACTGATTTATGTTGACGGGATGTTGACGTGTCGATTTATCATTTTCCACCCATCGATGTCTGCTGGGACAGGTTAGGCTTCGTTTGCACTGATCTCGAAATTAGGACTTCGTTGGACTTCACTGTGGCGTTCATGAAAGGTGGACGGAGCGGTAAGAGGGTAAAATACGGGAATATCGTCAGAGTTAAAGGGACAACATTATTATATGTTTAAGTAGGAAAATTGAATTTTTTTTTTAACTCCTGCCTATTATTATGTTATCAAGGGTACGACTAGTGATATAAATTTAGGTCAACGAAAGTATAAAATAGGGTTAGATCACGTAGATTGTTTGATAATCATTACAGTGGAAATTAAAATAAAATGATACATTTATGCATGAATCTGTGAGATGATAATATAGAGATTTACGAAGGGTGGTAACTGTGGCGACCATAGGAAACCAAATATGAGTTGTTTGACTAAAATAATTACATTATAATAATGCATTCATTTCAATTTACCATAGGCTAACGTTTGTATGAAACAAAGGATTTTCCATAAAATAAGGGCGGAACGCTGCCCAAATTTTTGAAAAATATTTTAATAAATAAAGAGTAATGATGACAAATTGATATATGAATTTTAGAAATAGATGAGTATGGACAAGGGTAATAGATAGAAAGAGACGTAAGACCTTCCATCGGCAGTCAGGAACTCGAAAGTGAAAATATCATGAGGAGTAGTTCTAGAAATGGAACTCACCTGCTCATGAATTTTCAGCTGCTATATATAGTACCAACATGAGCTTGCTCATGGGTATATAGTGGTAGGATTAAAATTGTGGGGCATCTGGGTGACTGCCGTCAACACGGCAGTATCAGGACATTCACATCTTGTTGAATTTTTACCTTGAACTTTACAAGAATTGAGTTAGCCATGTTACAATAACTAACTACTAATATTATTATTAAAATTTCTTTAATCATTTTCAAATCTATATAAATTAATATTTATTGTTTATAGCTAAAGGTTTGGGTGTGCTAAACTTCTCATTGATTTAAATTAGTATAAAACTAATTGTTATTTCAATTTTTATCATTATAATGGATGTTATTGTACCGAGCGCAGTTCAAGCTATCAACGAAATTGAACATTATGGTAATTAATTATTATTATTATTATTATTATTATTATTATTATTTCACATGTTTTGTAGATGATTATTTTAAAGTTATCAAAGAACGCCTGGACTTCTATTATCCAGATATACATGAAATATTGAAGGATAAGCCAGCAGCAATACTTCCAAACTTGACCTTTAATCATACAGGAAAATGGATATTTTCCGTAATTGATGAGTTCCTATGGGATGTCAAACAAAACAAAATGTTAAAGGGTATGGAACCCGAATATCTATGTGATGATGGATCCCATTGCTGCACTGTCCGATATCGAAAGTACGTGGAATGGACTTTGAATAAAGCTCTTCGACAATATTACTATAGCCGAATTTTTTTATGCAAAAAAAATTTTTGTTGTATATGACTTTGTTTTTATTATATAGAAATAATAATAATAATAGTAGTATTAATAATAATAATAATAATAAAAATAAAAATATTAATAATATAAATAATAATAAAAAAATTATAATAAGACTACTTATAATATTAAATAGTAAATTATATTTTAAAAATTTAGAAAAATAATTTGACCTTGAGAAAATTTTTGAATGACCTTGAAAATCATGTTGACTCATCAAATGATCTTGAATGTTTCATGGTCTTTGTTTAAATTTGACCTTATACTTTTAGACTTAGAGAAAAAAATTTACCACCCGGGGGAGGGGTGTGGTGGGTGTGACATGTGCTGGAGGTGACACATCCCACTACTTTATGGAAATAACAGCGACAATCAGTCTAACACTGAACATCATATTCTTGATATTCTGTTTTATTGCCTGCTTAAATGTAATAAATCGACGAAGGCACAAAACAACAACCCAGAAACCCGATAGAATACTCAACCAAATTCGTAATGTTAAAAGACATAAAGAAACATCAAATCTATCGTACATTTATATCAGCAAACCAAGCCAGGCAAACCCAACAAAAAGAGGAAATCTTCTAGAAAGCGAAACCCAAGCCACCATCAAGGAGAACCGTATCCCTTTGAGACTAAATTTGATATTTGACAAATAACTGATCTGATTTTTACTGAAGTGAAATCTGATTTAAAACTGATTTGATTTGATTTTGTGTATAGTAGTCGGACTATATTTATTCAGAACCTTGGTTGCCGCTTCAATTATCTCTTCTTCTTTATCATTATTTAAACAAAGGTATGCTCCAATTTCTAATAAAATATAACTCATAATTGTCAGTACCGTTTCTTTATCTATTTCATCTTTTATCATACTCAATATCACATCTTCATCACAAAATTCCATATTTTCTTTCGCATATTCTAACACAGTACGGAGTCTCTTTTTTAATTTTTTTGCAAATTTTTGAATACATATTATATTTTGTTCTCGTAATGCTGGTTTAATATACAGTTCACTAGCTAAGGACTTTAAAATTCCTTTTGTTTTACTCAAACTAATCTGCTTTCTCTCCTCTTGGAGTTTCTGTACTAATTCGCATTTTATTTCATATGGACTCTTACACTGTTCCACTTTTGCTTCATCAGTTGCTGTCTCTGTTGCACAAACCTCACTTTTAACTTCTGTTTTTGTCGCACTTTTTTCTATGTTTGGTGCAATGACGTTTTCTACCTCATCTTTGGTCATTTCACTTTTCTCATACACTTCATCATTACTACTCTTCGTTTCATAATTAAAATTTGGCCACTCAAATTTACTCCAATTTTTTGATTCGCTATAATTTAATTGTTTAACGACAATTATCTCATTAATAAAATTTGTAAAAGGTTCCTCGTCCGTAAAATACCCATTTTCATCAAGCTTTCGTCGTACACAGCCACAATCAAATAAATATTCTTCATCATCTAACTCAAAACCCTTGTACATCAACACAATGAATCCGTCATTACCCATGATTTATGCTGCCCTCCTTCGCACTTTACTCACTTTTGTACACCAATGTTCATCTGTATATTCTACACCTTGATCATTTATCGTTAATAATATCACAAATGGTTCAATATAAATGCCTTGTTCTCTAAATTCTTGTCCAAATTTTCGAAAACCAGTTTTTATTGTTTCTCCAAAACCAGTTTCATAACTCAAATAAGGTCTAATACAGTCCAAAAGTTTTAAATTTTTTTCCACGTCAAATTCTGAATTTAAAATTATATCTTATTTATAATTAACCTCAACTGTATTTCCATTGATCAATATTTTTATTAAATCACTTTTAGTTTCATCGAAATCATTTTTAATGGTTAGTTTCAATTATATTCAGGATTTTTATTTCGTTTTCCAGTCCAAGGATTATTCCACAATCGATCAAATAATCATCATCCTCTAACCTTTGCTACATAAATTCAAGTTCTATTCTCCAACCTTTACATTTGTGCATAACCTCCCTTTGTAACTAAATTACTTTTCCATAAGCTCCTATTTGGCAATATGACGTTTATTTGTCCAGTCCAATTACTTTGACAGTTATAGGATCTAGTCATTTATGCTTTCGCAGCAATTTCCCCAATAGTCTCATTATGTCTTTAAATACATTTTGTTTGTTTACTTTATAACACTTGGCACAAAATTTTATAACAGTTGGTTTTTCTCAAACTCAAAGGCATCTTAATCAATTTTGCTAAGACTTCAATCAACCTCTGAGAATTCGCCTCTGGATCTGCACTCAGCCGTCGAACTTTGGCAATGAATACTGTGCTTATTTCACTTTGTAAATCATCGCAAATTTTAATACTTGGATCATTGCTTGATTCGGGTTTATTGCCGGATACTTCTCCCCCGTCTACCATATGAGTATCAACTTCATCATCTGATTCAAATTTTGATAATAGTCTATTCAATTTCTGATTAAGGATTTCCACATCGCTTTTGATTTTTTTCTCTAAAATTGTCTCGTTGAACGAAGGCTACATTGCTGGAAGATTGACTTTCATCTTGAAATCTTATTGTTTTCTTTAATATTGGTCTTTGGAATTTATTCGAGTTTTTTAGGCAAAATCTAGCCATATGCCCATAACCTTTACATGCATGACATTGAATTTGTCCATTTATATTCACGTTATCACGTTGTGGGGATGGAGAAGTGGATGTTGACCTTGATTTTATGAAGCAATTCCTTGAAATATGCCCCCTTTTTCCACAGTGATAAAATTGAACATCATTAACATTAGCCTTTTTATCAAGCGCTATTCTTCGATAATTATTTTCTATCTCATTTCTCTGCCAGTTAGAAACTACTCTCTTTGGGCCTCTGCTGCCATCATTTCTAAACCAACATTGATTTATATAATGCCCTATTTTTTTACAATTTTCACATTGGATGAGTCTTATTTTTTCATTACTTTGCATTTTACCGCTTGATCTGTTTATACTATTCTCATTTCTCCAACTTGGCGATGGACTTCTTGATTGCTGGAGTGTATTTACTGCCTCCCTACTGCTCCGCGGTGGGGTAATCGATCTTTCTCTTTTAACTGGAAGTATTGCAAATGCATGAGCTTTCTCTTTCGTACTTTTTAAGTTTAATTCAATTTTCATTGCCTTTTTAACAAGATCATCGAAATTATCATAATCTAAGCAACATAATGCTGTTTTTATTTCTTTGTTTATTCCAGACAGAAACTGATCTTGTACTAATTCTTGCATCTTTTTCGCTAGACCTGGTTGTTTTGAGTCGTTTTCGAATGATTTACTTGTTAAGGTTGATAAATGGTAGGCAAATTCGCTCACTATTTCATTTGGATTTTGAACTCGACTATAAAACTTTTGACGCATTAGTCTCTTTATATCTCCTCCAATGAGTTTAGCTGCCAGCGCATCTTTTAACCTGGCCCAATCATTGCAAACCGCTTTCTTGTCAATTTGCTGCCACATCTCTCTCGCTGCTCTCTTTAGATATAAAGATATCCTTTGAATCATAATTGCTTGGGACCATCCATATGCTGTCGCATACATGTAGTAGTCACTCATAAAATCAACAAAAATAGCTGGATCGCCTCCATATTGTTCAACTGGTAATCTTTGACAACTGGCAAAATCATTACTTTCTTTAGCGATTGAAACTCATTGCAAGTTTTTTTTACTTTTGCTTCGTAAACTATAGCGATTCACTTTAATAAATTTCCTCAAATCACGCAATCTGAATTTAACACATTTAATATTTTACCTCTGCTTCAAGCTTTAATACAAAGTTTTCAGAACCCACAATTTACCTCCAATTTGGTTAAAACAATGTTTCTTTTCAATCACTTTTCACTGACCTTGATCACGTCGGAGTCACCAAATATGTTGTGGTTGTCGGTGAATTCGAATAGGAATTATTGTCAATCTGACTCCAAGCGTGCTTTTGAACAACAGTAATGAACTCCAAACGATATAAACTTTATTGATTAATACACTTTATCTCCACTTTAAAATGACACAACGAATTATCTATCAATCACAATTTGGTGCTTATTACGACCCTTCGGGAAGAATAGCACTTTTCGGATCAATTGGATTTTACAATCACTTGACTACTGTGGTGGGTTTCTGAGATCGGTAACTCTGATTTAGTTGCTTTGCTTTGCTTTGACCTTGCTTAATTTCTGTTTCAAATTTTTCTTTAATTTCTTTTTGTCTTTCTTTGTCCTTTTGCAATTTTGTCTCTTTGATTCCAATTGCGCGTCCCTTTTTATACTCCATCATCCAATAATACTTACTGATGCCAAATAGAATTTCTGATATCTTTTAACGCTAATTCCTTTTGGGCCTCTATAATCACTGACAGCTGTCCAGATAAATAATTTTTTAGAGGTATCCTCAACATATCTCCCCCTATTAAAAAATTCGTCAACGAATTAGCTTTTGAGTATATAATATGTATATTTTAGTTGAAATCTTACTCATATAATATAAAACAACAGTGGCCCTTACCATTATTTATAATTATTTTATTTTAAATATAGTGTTGTATGCCTCTTTTCTTTAAATTATATTTTTTTTAATACCAATAAGTAGGTAGTTAGTGGCACACTGCAACATAAAAAATTGCATAATAAAATAGGGGGAGGGGGGTTTATTTACAGATTATTTTCTGTGTGTATTGATTACTTAATGATGTAATCAACTTAATTAATTTTGTGTGTATTTTAAATAATTTTTGTGTGTATTTTTTTTAATTGAATTTTTAATTCATCCACTCTTATAGTACGTTCATTATCAGTGCATATTTTCATCTTTTAAGTATATTTGTTGATCAGTGAATAATTCAGACTCCATTTAAAGTATTTCCCAATACTTAATTGATATTTCATCTCATCATTGATAAATTTACAATCTAATTTATTATAAGCAATTTTCGATTCACTGAATATTTGGTAGCTTCAATTCATATTTTCTCACTGTAATGATTGCTTTCCTCTTTAATGAATATTTTCTCTCTTCAATTAATGCTTTCCTTATTCAATGAATGTTTTTTCTCTTCAACGAATATTTTTCTCTTCAATCAATATTTTCCTCTTCAATGTATATTTTCTCCATTCAAAGTATATTATCCTTGTAAGTTTTTAATATATCAATTGATATTTCATCTATTTAGTAGATACCTTTAGCTATCCCACTTTTTTCAGTAATTTCAACAATTTTAGTCACTTAATGTACTCTCTCACCAATATTACTTCTTCACTGAAAATTTTCTTTATAGAATATAATCTCTACTAATTAAAATGCCATTTGTTGACTTATTATTGACTTGTCATTTTCAATGAAAATTTAATTAACTTTTAATAAATTTAATTACACCCTTCAATAGATTAGGTTGTACTCGACAAAAATAAAATAATTTTTAGTCTATGTAAATCAATTAGAGCTTTTAGGGAAATTTTATGATAATTTTAATAATATCTAGTTTTACGAGGTATTTATTTTAGTAAATTTTAATCATCTTTATGAATTTTATGTTTTCTGTTGAATTTGAATGGATTTAGGGTTTGATTATGTTTTTAATAAAATTATTGAAGAAATGAGGGTAAATCTTTAATTTTAGAAACAGCTAATTTCTCGATAATTTATTAGATTTAACTTGATTTTAGGATTATTTTAAATAAAAGTTTATTTTAGGAACAAAATATTTATGAAACATATATTTATGATAATTACTTACCAATTAGATTCCAATTTGACTGATAGATTTTGAATAGTAAATGATATTTTAATTTTATGGTCTATTAAAAAAGTTGATTAAATCAGTTGATTTTTAAAAATATTTTAGTGAAACCAAAAATTTTAATTGATTTTACAGTAAAAAAAAGGATGGTCAATTAATTATTTGCCTTTTCCATTTTAGTGATTTCGTGGATATCAATCACAAAAGTAGTATAATTTAGAGATTTTTAAAAGGATGCTCAGTATGGTTATCAGTATACATATGAAAATCGTTGAATTATATCTATGGGTTAACTGGTAATTTTTATTGAATTTATACTTGATTTACTGATTCATTTTAATTATTTGAGCAACATGATATATATTTTATGATTTTACAATAATTTAGTGAAATTTAATTTATGAGGGAAACATAAACTTTATTCGATTTTAGTCATTTTTTGATGAATATTTTATTTGATAGAATTTGTTGACAGAATCAAATTGTGGTGATTTTCGACGGAAAATGTTCGGTATAACAATTATGTAATACTTTAATGAAAATTTATTTTTATTGGTAAAATTAAGATTTTTATTTTAAGGGAATTTGATTGGTTGAATACATATAGTAAATATGATCCGAATAATGAATTTTTAAGGATCTTATTTGGTTAAATATAGATTTCTAAAGAAATTTTACAAAAAAATATGTATATTGTTGGTGCATTGGAGGAAAATGTCATTTAAAGGGAAATGATTGGTTAAGAGGAAATTTTATGATATTTTTTAAGGGTAAATACTCGATTAAGAACAAGTTTGTTGTCATTTTTAAAGGGGTTGAGTTGGTTGAATATCTGTGTTCAAAGGGTAGATATTTTCTAAATGGAGAATATAGAGGAGTAATTTATATTATTTTTAGAGGGCTTTGTTCAGATAGATATCAATATGTGGATAAATCTTTTGTGAGAGTGGAAATCATTTAAAGAGAAATGATTGGTTAAGAAGAGAATTTATGATCTTTTAAGGGGAAATAATTGGTCACGGATTTTATTTTAAGGGGATTTCAAGAAATTTATTCGGTTGAATATCGATATGTCTGTGATTTTTTATGAAAATAATGAATATAGCTGGGATTATTGTCATTTAAAGAGAAATGATTGGTTAAGAGAGAATTTATGATAATTTTAAGGTAATTTGATTGGTCAAGAGAGGAATTTTATTTTAAGGGGATTTCAAGATATTTATTTGGTTGAATATCGATATAAGTCGGTGATTTTTTATGAAAATAATGAATATAGCTTGAATTATTGTCTTTTAATGAGAAATGATTTGTTGAGAGTACATTTTATTTTATTTTAGGGGGAAATGATTGGTTAAGAAGCGAATTTATGATTTTTTAAGAGGAAATTATTGAATAAGAACAGGTTTGTTGATATTTTTAAGAGGTTGTCAGTTGAATTTTGTTATTTTAAAGGGAAATGATTGGATAAGAGATGAATTTTATTTTAAAGGAATTTCAAGAAATTTATTCGGTTGAATATCGATATAAATCGGTGTTTTTATGAAAATAATGAATATAGCTGAGAGTGGAAATATTGTCATTTAAAGAGAAATGATTGGTTGAAAGTAAATTTTACTATATTTTAAAGGGAAATGATTGGTCGAGAGATGAATTTTATTTTAAGGGGATTTCTAGAAATTTATTCGGTTCAATAATGAAATAAGTTGGTGATTTTTATCAAAAAAAATGAATATAGCTGGGATTATTGTCATTTAAAGAGAAATGATTGGTTGAGAGTAAAGGTGATCAAAATATATCAGTAAGATTTTGGTTAATTTTAATGATATTATTGGAATCTAAATAAAATATACTATATGTTTTCGGTTCTAAAAAAAATGTTTGATTCATGTAATCATTTGTATTCAAGTATTTATTTGATTTTATTATTTGTAATTTAAAAAATTTATGTTACCCATTACTTATGTTGTTATTGACAATTTTCTGAATAATTTAAATATATATGATTATTTCTACGAATGAAGAGAAATTGTACAATTAATTTTCATCCAACAAGTATCTAGAACAATTACCTAACAAACTTATAAAATTTTAAAAAATGATCTAACAAATTTTTTCAATTATTTTACAACTTAGTTAATTTAATTAATTTTTTTTTGTAATTGATAATTACTATTTTCTTTACAATTTGCTACTATGTTGAAACTTTTTTAAAATTTTTATTCAAAGTAATAACAAATTTTATTAAAGATCTACCAAAACTTGACAAAAATTATAAAACTTTAGTAATTTTAATAAGTATTACTCAATAACTAATATTTTCTTACCAATTTGCTGAAGGTCTTATTTTAAAATTTCTTCAAAGTACTAACATTATTTACAAATTAAGCATTTTTATTTAAAATTTAACAACTAAAAAATATTTCTCACAACTTTAATCAAATTCTAATCACATGATAATCATAATTTAAGGATAAGTGTTATTTTTACAAAAACAAATATTTTACAACAATTAAACATACATATTTGGATTTTTAGTAGATTTTATCGGTATCTATCAGTACTTGTTTCGTGTAGTTTTTTAAGCTTTGTTAGAAATTCAACTTATTTAGTGGTTGGTCGATAATCATTTAATTTCTAGTAATGTGGTAGATATTATTTTTTTATATCAGTTTTATTCAAACCTTTATCATCTTTGAGTTAATAATTTTAAGAGTTAATCATTTTCAATAAATATATGAAAATTTATTCCATGTACAATGAAAGTAATATATGTTTTGAGAAATTAATTTAAGAATATTTTTCTAATCAAGTTTTTTTTTCACTAGCAATTAGATTACCCACTACTTCTAGTTACTAATTAATTTATCATACAGTAAACAATAAGAGTTGGGGGTGAATATAAAATCTATAAAAATAAATTTAAGTAATTATTTGATGAGTTAACAATTAATTTATTTAGGGACGTGTGAAAAATAAATGAAATGGTTGGCATTCATCTTTGAAAATAACTTTTAATAATTGTTCATTGTTGGACGTAATTAAAAATATTACAAAAATAGTAGAAAAATTTCAAAGTCTTTTAACTAAGTTTTACAAAATAATTTCAATAAATCACATACAAGACTGTAAAGAAATAAATTTTTATTCAGAGAAAATAAAACAATTGATTGAGCTTCAATGATTAATAGTTTATTGATAGCAATCAGGTAACTAAGCAACCAAACAATTTGGAAACATCAATGATCGATAAAAGAGTGGAGAAGTTAATAAAATTGTATTTCTTTTGATTGTTCAAATTTTTATGTGTTTTTATTTAAAGATTTCTTGGTCAGTAAACAATTTTTGATATTGATTTGTTCGGTAACTAGTTATTGATAACATATTGTGAGTGTGTGAATAACCATGTATTTTAAAGGGAAATGATTGAGAGAAAATTTTATTTTTTTAAGTGGGTTAAGTTGGTTGAATATCGGTGTTCAAAGAGTAAATATTATTTAAATATGACATTTTAATGAATAAGTAAATTATTTAATGCCTAGTATGTATATAGAGAGTTGTACAGTACTCGGTTATTTGTATACAGTACCTAGTGATTGTTGTTCAGTTATTAATGAATTATTCACTGTGTATCAGTATTTAGAAATTGATACCAAGTAAATATAACAATGGATTTGGTTTCAATGAATTTGATTAATTATCGCTTGATAACAACAAGGTAACTAAGCAACCAAAAAATATATCAATTTGGAGACATCAATGATCGATAAAATAGTGAAAAAGTTAATAAAATTTCAATTTGTATTTCTTTTGTTGAACCTTTTATGTGTTTTATTTCAATATTTATTGGTTCAATAACTAGTTATTTTTAACATTTTGGGTTTATAGTAAATAACCAAGTATTTTAAGAGGAAATTATCGATGAGGAACAAGTTTATTGATATTTTTAAGGGGTTGAGTCGGTTGAATATTATTTTTTAAAGGGTAAATACTATCTAAATGAATATTTTTATGAAAAAAAACATTTAATAGAAGAATAATTGTTCAAAATTGGATAAATTTTTAAAAATAATTGAAAAATGTTTGACTTTAACAAAATAATTTCAATGATTTCAATAAAATACAATAATCGAATACAAAACTTTATTCAGAAAAGAGGTCTTGCTAACTACTCAGTAACTAAACAACCAAGTGATTTACAGATATAGAGACATTAATGATGTGAAAGAGAGTGAAGAAGATTTTATTAATAAATTTGTATTTTTACTTGTATTTCTTGTTATTGATTTACTTTTATTTAAAGTTTTGTTGGTAAGTAACCAAATATTTATTTGTTCAGTAACTAGTTATCGGTTACCTAATATGTATACAAGTAACTGGAATGAAGTTCCCGACTGGAAAACCTCAACATGTAGTGGATAGAAGTGGAAAATATCCAATCTTATTCTTCAAGAGCGGAAAATGCAAGGTAATGGGTTGCAAAAAACCATTACAGGAAAGGAATCTCAAATATTAGATTCAAGATTAACAAATTCAATCATGATCTTTGAATATTGACATGGGTTGTCGAATCAACTTGTATGATTTGTCCACAAAAACAGAAAACATTTACGAACCGGAATTGTTGCCTGCATTAAGACTTGTCAAATACAATCCACTTTGTGAGAATGTATTTGCAAGCGGAAAAGTCGTTGTCATGGGGATAAAAACACTAGAATACAACAGCCTAGTACAAGAAATATTTAATTTTATAAAATCAAAAACTAATAACCTTAATACCGACGAAGAAATACTAGATTATTTATTAAGCACTGATCGTGTTTAAATAGATTCAATTCTGACGATTGTAAAAATTAAAAATCATCGACGAGCAAGAAGCATACGTATTCGAAACAATTCTGATGAAGATGGAAGAACTGTTTCAGAATATGAAAAACAAACTTTCCTATTGTGCTCCTGAATACTTGGCTACACGGATCTATCAAATGACAGGAATCAACATCGAAGAAATTGTACGGATGCACTATGAATCAGTTCAAGGATGTGGTTTGAAATGTTTAGAAGACTGCATTGTTTGTGCAGATCCCTCAATGTTGACTTGTCCATTTAGATGCAGATGCTGCAGAGACTACAAGAAGAAGGAAGTTGTACATATTTTGTTGGCTGAGCTAAGAAGAGCTTAATATAAGCAGATTTGTGATGATGTAAATAAATTTTGATCTTTTACGAGTTTATTTTATGTGTTTATAGTTTTTATAGTTTTTTTTTATAAAGATTTTAATTGGTGGAATTATTATTATTATTATTATTATTTTTATTATTATTATTATTATTATTATTATTATTATTATTATTATTATTATTATTATTATTATTATTATTATTATTATTATTATTATTATTATTATTATTATTATTATTATTATTATTATTATTATTATTATGTTAAAGCTAAATTTCTTTGATCGTTATCAACGTGTATAAAAAATTTCATTATAAAATTTATTACTTTGAAAAATTATATTTTAAATTATATATATTAAAAATTATACTAAAAACTTCGTCTTAAAAAATCATTTATAAAAAAAATCATTGATAAAATTAAACTGAAAACAAACCTTGTATAAAAATTTTCATTATAAAATTATGTTAAAAATTTATTACTTTGAAAAATTATATTTTAAATTATATTAAAAATTATACTAAAAACTTCATCTTAAAAAAATCATTTAGAAAAAATTCATTGATAAAATTATGCTGAAAATTCTACTTAGAAATCCTATATAATTTAAATTAAAAAATTAAACTTACATATAAAAATCATATTTTTAAATTCATTTATAAAACATAAATTGATAAAATTAAACTGAAAAAATTAAAATTAGAAATTTTACTAAAAAATTTAATAAGAAATACTTAAAAAATTATATTTTAAATTTCAACTAATTGAAAATAAATTCGAAAATAAATTAGAAAAAAAATACACATAAAAAATTTTGAAAGAATTCGAAAAAAAAAATACACACAAAAATTAATTAAAATACACACAAAATTAATTAAGTTTATTACATCATTGAGTAATCAATATACACTGAAAATAATCTGTAAATAACCCCCCCTCCCCCTATTTTATTATGCAATTTTTTATGTTTCAGTGTGCCACTAACTACTTACTCCAATAATAATAAACTCTCCACAATACCTATAGCAATATTACCAATAACAATAATAATACTAATAATTAAAAGATAACGCCAATAAAAAACTTTTCGTATGATGTATTTCGACAGCATAACTGTCATCTTCAGGTACTCAAAACCAACTAAAAATATTATGAATTAACATTTGATTTAAACAAATTTTTTTTATTAATTTAATTTTGTAATAAATAAATATTTAAAAAATATATTCAAATAACTTTTATTTAATTTAAAATTTTATTTATATTATAACTTTTTAAAAAATTAATGTAATTTAAAATTTCAATTATTTTAATAATATTAAAAAAAAAGTTTTTTTTAAAAAACAATACATAAACATGATTTAACATACGTAAACTATTTAAAAACATTCAAAACATTCGTAGTCACAGCACTTTGCACATTAATCTTTGGATCCAATGACCTTATCAACAATGCTTCACATATCACGCGTTCCCAATAATTATTAAAACCCTTCAACAAAATTTTAAAATCAGACATTCCTATTTCACTTTTACAGCCTCTATTGTGCTCACTAATATTGGTCAAAGCCTTCAATCGACAATGCTCTAGAACTCGAGTACAGAGATGACGGGAAGTCTCTCCAATGTATGTGGCATTACACCCATTACATGTAAATTGATAAACGAGATCAGAACACAATCCAATCGGAGTTTTTGATTTATTAATAAACATATTGCGTACCTTACACGAATTAGAGACGATCTTATATTCTAAATTTCACATCTGTTTAAATATTTATTTTTAAATATTTATTTATTACAAAATTAAATTAATAAAAATTTATTTATTTAAATTAAATGTTATAATATTTTTAGTTAGTTTTGAGTACCTAAAGATGACAGTTATGCTGTCGAAATATATCGTACGAAAAGTTTTTTATTGGCGTTATCTTTTATATAAATATTTGCCAAATTTATTTAATTATTTATTTATAAATACTAATAATAGTAATAGTAATACTCTTAATGATAACATTAATAGTAATAATAATAATTAATTAATCATTTACTATTAATTTATTTTCTTTTCATTTCTTTGGATTTAAGTTGTTTTATATCGCTTCTTTTTGAGATATGAAACAATAATGATAGAATTTCATAAAATTTTCTTAATGGTCCGCGAAACGTCTTAGGTTGAAAAGCCATTAATATTATTAAGACTGACATTTATTCAATATGTTATCAGAAGTGAGTTTTTTTCCCCCTAATATACCAAATATTTAATTTTATTTAAAGTTTTTGGTTTAAGTAAAGAGCCCAAACATAATAAATATCTAATTTTATTTAAAATTTTGATTTAATTAAAGCGCCAAAAACATAATGAAAATTTAATTTTATGTACAGTTTTGAATATAAGTAAAGGGGAAAAATTTTCATCAAATATCAGCCAAAAGTTATCTGAAATTTATTATTAAGATTGGCATTGCACGTGTTACATAATTAATAACATCTAGGTGTAAAAATTCCAAAAATTCCTTTCTATGTTGCTGCTATCTGGACAGCTTGTCTAGATAACAAATTTTAGCCTTTTATACAAATGCTTGTCCCGGATTTTATTTAATTTCATCCCGCAATCGGCGGATCAAACAAATTTATTACAAACAATTACCTCGAAAAAACATTTTCCTTTCACAATAATCAGATTTATCTAATTGCATTTCTTTAATTTTATTGGTTCCCGCTTTTCTTTATTTTTGGGAAATTTTCATTTTTTCTCACTTTTAAAAAAAAATTTTTTTTTCAAAGCACTCACCCAATTTAATAAAATTATTCAACGAAAATACTGGTGAAATTAGTTTGCCTGTGTGTATTTAGTAATGTACACAATATTTCACACTTCATGTTATCCCTGGTGCATGTCGAAATTGATATAGACTGCACAGATTAATTTCTCGTTTTTGGCGATCTAGTAGAGGCATGAATGATTTTATTGATTCACGTCGTATGGATGCATCAAATTTTGGAAATTTATTTATAAATAATAATTTTATTATTAAATTGAATATTATTAAATTGAATATTATTGAATTCATTATTAAATTGCTATTTTGTGAAACTATATCCTAGATTGGTAAGCTTTGATTTATTAATAATTTTTTTTGAAACTCTATTTTATTTTATAAAGTATATTATAACCATTACTTTAAATAATAATTACAGTTCTAAATTGAAACTTTGAAATAACATTATTTTACTAATATGACAGCACTCAGAATTACTACTTTTAATAATAATTGTTTGCTATAATCATTTATTTATAATCATTATGTTGAATTTTTACTCTAGAATTTTACCAACATTTTTCTGGGTTGATTTCGCCCGCTGAATACGCCCGTGCTGCAGGCGGCGAATTAACTCTTCTAATGAGTTCCAAATCTCGAAGTTCGGGCATTTGGGTTCACAAGAATATTTCCCAATTTTATATGATAATAATAATAATATTAATGATAATAATAATGCTAATAAAGACAACAATAACAATTATTATAGAAAATACGAATAAATAACTATGTTTACAATTTTACTAATACTGTTTATATTTTTTATTTATATTCTGAGTAACTCCCTATAGGGTTTTTACTACAGAGTGTATTGGTATTTCCCTATCACTACTATACTCATCCAAAATTATTTTAATTCAATTTATTATAATTTGATTATTTAATTTTTTATTTTATTTAATTTTATTTATTTATTTTCTATTTTATTATTTTTTTTTTAATTGGGAGATAACAAATCAAAGTAACTCGCAAATATTTATTGAGGATCCACAATTTTGATTTTTTGATTTCTATTTTTATAAATCGCCACAATTTTTGATAACTGTAGTTCTTTTCCATCGATTGTAATTTTCTTTTTTTATCGAAATTTCTTCCATTGTTTGAGTTTCTTTTTCTCTTTGCAGGTTTCTTTTGAGTGCTCGTTGTACCCGAATTGTGCTATTTATTGCCGAATTTAATTTATTTTCTTTTTGCAACTGAGCTTTTTGTTTACTGATTGTCAGAATTTCTGCCAATGTGTGGAAAGTTTGTTCCATTGTTTGCAGAACAATTTCTTTTTGTAACTCATTAAACTCCTTCACTATTGGTAGGGCTGTCATCCTTTGATATTCTTCTAACGAGCAAACTCTTTTTGCTTTTGGTTCATTATTATTTATGTCGTCTTCCCAATCATTTTCAATACTCAAATAAATTCTTCTAACAGCCTCAGCATCTTCCCGAGCAGAATGATTTCCTTTTTGCATTTTAATTTCACACACTTCGTTTGCCACAATAGATAGTTTGAACATTGACCATTTTTCGTTACTCCCCTTTTTAATAATGCTTTAGCTGCCACTAGATCTCGTATTCCCCATAGATCATTTGCTTGTACTTCACTATACAACAACTCATTTCTTAGATCATGGCCAACTAAAATTTTCCGGGTCGTTAACTCATGAATTTTTTCCATACTTTTGTACTGATCTTCCTGATTTCTTGAAATTTTTTCCGTGATCCCATGTACATGGGGGACATAATTTTTAATTTATCTCTTGGAGTTATCAACGAATTGAATATAATTTTGCCAGTATATTTTATTAGGCACACTGATAGCTGTACCATTTCATTTTCTCATTTACGCCATATTCTGCGTCCATAAATATGATAGATTTTCTGATTTCCTACTTTGCAATTTGTTATCTCAGAAAGGATTTTCTGTATTTCAACATGTCATCTGTTATTGGAAGCAACTCATTATCTTCCTTGATTGACAATTTTCTTTTCACCTCATAATTTGTGGAACTTTTTACCCGGCATTCTAGGATTAACCACGAGACCCCGTTGGCTGCTGTCATTTGTTTTTGCCATATTTCCTTTGAAATTTGCCATGATGTTCTGTTTGGCATCTCATTCCATATCGTTCCGTCATTATTTAATATTTCGATTGTCCCTCTAATTACATGTAATTACCATGTTTCTTCACCCAATTTCAATTTTCTGTTTCGTTCTATTTCAAATAAACACACTCTCATTTCTTCATCTCCCCTTCTTGCTCAATTCAGTACTTTTAGATTTTCCAATATTTTGACATCCTTCTCCATTCGGCTCTTTTTTTCTCTGAAATAATTTTTATATAATCTGGTTCCTTTTGAAATCTTCTCCGTTGTCGATAATAGTTTTGAATAAATTTGTTTTTAAATCAAAGCATTTCGGAAGCAACTATCTCTTTTATACCCGAAATTCGACCGCCGCAGTCACGTGATCATTCATCCAATCAATTACATGATAACAAAGTTTAATTTTAAATATTTAAATACATTCAGATTATGAACAGTACATTTCTTTAAGATCTATCAAAAGGATTAAGGATAGATAAATAATAATAGTAATGCTACTAATAAATATCCTGCATAATAAAATCATCTTGCTACACCCATGTCTCTATACCCTGAAGGGTATCTGGTTCATGATATTGTACACGATGAACATTATTGTTATTGTTATCAGTTTTTGAGATCATGATTATATATAGGCAATATAGCGCTTGGGATTGTCATCAGCATACATGTGAAGAATGTTTCAGTACACTCATTAGAGAATGAGTTTGTATCAAGAATCAATGAGCGATTTTTATTTTTTATAGATGACAAAGTTAAATTCAGATTCAACTTATGAATATTAGTTATTTCATTATACAAGTTATTGTTCACAGGAATAAGCTTCTTTTCAACGAATATGACTTGCCAATGCTCTAGATTGATTTTCAAATGACCGTATTGGATTCTTGTTACGACATAATTTAGAATGAGTCCTGTTCTCAAATTTTGAAGACTGAATCTAGCACTCGTGTGATACTTGTACAGTACTACCTAAATCTTATTATTAATATAAATGTTTACCTTTTCTCCGATTTTTGCCTCATTTTTTGCCATTATTTCATTATTTCGAATTTTCCTCTCTGCCCGTTTTGTTTTGTTTTTAAGGTAGATTACCTCGTGATGGACCTTAAATTGAGTCCATCGATTTTCCATATACGTTAAATTGTTATCCAAAAGCTTTTCGTAATAGTACATTGAAAGACTGTAAGTGAGATCGGTTCGTAATTTCTGATATATGATAAAAGATTTTTTATTGTTGAGCGTATTGATTGTATGTCTTTGCAAAATAACTTGAACTTTCTGATGCACTTTTATTTTCCAATACACCCAATTTTTATTTACCATTGGTTCAATTTCAACGAGGTTTGTCCATTCTTTTGTCCAAATATAAATTCGTATGAAGTTGTAGATATTTTTATTCGTATTTGTTTGAAGATTATATTGTCTGATTACCCAAGAATATTTGTAATTCATCGTTAATTGTGAGCCACATATACATGTTTCTCATGATTTATAAATGACTTGGATAAATCTAATAAATCACCAACTTCGATTTCATCTGTTATTCCGCAACGACAAATCCCTATTATACTAGAAAATGTTGAAGAGATATCGATTTTATCCAACAATGGTACTTTTTTAACTATACAGAATAGGTTGATCTTGGTTCCTTCAACATTGGTTACGATATTTATCATTACCGCAGTGATAAATAAGACTTTATTCAAATAACTCAACGCAGTTGGATTTTTTTGAAATTTTTGTTGAACATTAATTTCATCCTTTGTTTTCCTTTGTTTTGACTGCATTGGATATTCTGATTTAGGTATTTTTTTACATCGATTAGCGTGAACAACAATTGTCTCTGCTCTTTTATTATTAACTGGACGCAATTTTAGATTTGTTGCTCTTGCATCACAAACTGTATACGGACCTTTGAATGGCCTCTGCAATTTTGTTGACAATCCTTTAACTGACTCAGGTTGATTTAAATATACTAGATCGCCAATTGTAATGCCGTGCTCGTGCGTTTTTTTATCATAGGTTTCTTTATATTGATCTTGGCGATATTTTATTTTTAATCCAGCTTTTATCCAAGCTGATTGGAGTCTTTCTTGCATTATAACTTTATAATTTGGAATATCCAAGTATTGAGAACTTGGGGATTGAAATTCCAAATCAATTGGCATATTGTTTCGTCTTAAATACATTAAGTAGAAAGGTGTTTCTCCAGTAATTTCATTTACTGCATTTAATTACAGCGAATATTGTATCTCTCAATTTTATTTCCTCTTTATTATTATTAATTTCATTACTAGAGATTTTTGATAAAGCATTCGCATTAGCATTGAATTTTCCTGTACGATATTTGATCTCAAAATCGTATTCTTGTAAAGCTAACGACCATCTGATTAACTTACTTGCTGCATCTCGGTGTTTCATTAGCCATTGCAATGGGTTATGGTCCGTATAAACAATGAATTTTCTACCAACCAAATATTGACGAAATGTTGTTATTCCAAGTACTAAAGCTAGAGTTTCTTTTTCAATGGTTGAATAGTTCTTTTCATGGGGTTTTAATGATCGACTTGCATATGCGATTACGAGATCCTTTTCACCTTCAACTTGTTGTTCCAATACTGCTCCTAGTACACAATTGCTTGGGTCTGTCATTACCATAAATGTTTTCGTAAAATCTGGATATCTTAAAATTGGGTTCATTATCAATTTTTGTTTGAAGGTATCAAATACATTTTGCTGGGCTTGTCCCCACAAAAATTTTGTAGTTTTCTTTAATAACATTGTCAGTGGCTGGGCAATATGTGCAAAGTTTTTAATAAATTTTCGATAATAGCTTGCTAATCCAAGGAGTTGTCTGACATTATCAACATTTTTAGGAGTTGGATAGTTTTCAATTTTCTTTACATTATCTGGATTTGGTTGAAGACCTTTTTGTGATATAATATATCCAACATACGTTACTTCCGATTTTCCCCATTCACACTTTGAGGGTTTGATTTTCAGATTTGCTTCTCTAAGTCGTTTGAACACCATTTCGACATCTCTCATATGCTCATTAAAATAGTTTGAAAATAATATAATATCATCGATATAAACTAATGCATGTGGAATATCTCGCAACACGAAATTCATGCCCCTTTGAAAGGTGGCTGCAGCACCTGTTAAACCAAAAGGTAAAACATTAAATTCATACAAACCTTTTCCATCTAAAAACGCGGTTTTTCCTTTATCTTCTTCCTTGACTTTGAACTGATTATAACCTTTGTTTAAATCAATAACAGTGAAATAATGTGATTCTCTCATTCGATCAAACATTTCTTGAGGAACTGGAATTGGATATGTATCTTTTCTCGTAACTTGGTTCAATTTTTGATAATCAACACAAAATCTTAATTCGCCATCTTTTTTCTTTACAACTACAATGGATCATGAGAATGGTGAAAAACTGTCTCTTATGATATTAAATTCCTTCATGGCTTTTATTTGTCTATCACTCTCATCTTGATGTGCATATGGAATTCTATATGGTCGTAACTTGATTGGAGTTTCGTCTATTAATGAAATTTCGTGTTCTATGTTTGAAGTCACGCCCAAATCATACTCGTGTTTCGCGAAAATATCTTGATACTTTATCAATAATTTTGTGAATAATTTTATTTGATCTTCCGACAATTCTTTACTAGTAATTTGAGGTTCTTTATATATTTTAATATTTTTTGGTAACTTTTTACTTCCAATTTTTAACATCTTCGTTAATTTTCCCAATTTTGTTTTCGGTTTTAGTGATACTGTTTTATCATTAACGTTAGTAATATGAACAGGAATTAGTTGATTTTGCACTTTTACTATTTCATCACACATTGGAGTATCATATTTCGATATTAACGTTTTACTCGGTTCAAATATAAACTCATCATCTGGCACTCCCATCGTATTAACATAACTAATGATCTCACTTTGTGGTGGTACTGTTAATGTCTGATTTAAAAATACATCTCCAACTTCATGAATAATTTTACCGGTTTTTCCTGCAATTAAATTTCCGGTTTTTAAATCAATGCTCCAGTTGCTCCAAGACGTCCATTCCCACTAAACACTGTATTGGGTTTTTTCTCATCACTAACACATCATGAACAACTTCTATATTTCCGATAATTAATTTTACGTTAATCTGCCCAACGATACTTAACTTGTTTTTTGTCAGAGACCTCACAATCTCCTTGGTGCTTTGTATTTGATCTCTTTCGTCGGAATTCAATACTTTATCTGATATTATTGTATGACTTGAACCGGAATCGATCAGGGCTTCAACCCGATGTTTATTTAATTGTATCCACATTCAAGGTTGCCTTCCTCTTGTTCCAAAGGTCATCAAAACATAATTTCCTAGCAATCCAAGCATGTTTTTTCTCTCGATATCTGCGCTTGATGGATCAACTCGCTCAGCCAGTAATTCAATATTCCTAATTGGCTTCATCTCTTTTAGTTTCTCAACCGGATACATTGGTGCTGTTGGAAGAAATGTTTTAGGAATGCATAACTGACTAAATGTATCGGTTTAATCCACTCTTGATAGATCAAAATTTACCGATTTTAGTTTTAGTTTATCTTTCAGTGCTTTCTCTGTGCTTCCTTTACAGTAGTACAATCGTTGTATCTCTATCTTGTCATTGTCATCCCTTCCGTTCCCACTTTCATTGTCTGAGCTTGAATCAGCGTTACTTCGTCTGATTTTCAATCTCGATTTTACTTTTCCCATTTCTTTGTATTGGTGAATCTTGCGAGAAAGGGCATGCATACAATAAACAATTTCCATGACCATCCTGAAATAATATATAATTGGCGAGTAGTCAATATTTGAGATACCATGACTTTGAGCATAATAATAATAACATATATTCCAATTAGACCAGCACAAGCTTGTCCCATAAACATGAATTTACCCCAAATCTTTTTCATCGTGTTATACGTGGCTTTTTTATAGTGATCTGGCGTCAATAAATAATCATAATTTACCTTTCCTTCACCTCCTGGTAATATAGTATCAATCATCTCGGTAATTACTCTTTCCTTTTTTGACGGAAATAACAAATTTATCCATGCTTCTTCAACATCGTCTTGAGAATACAGTCCAATTTGAGCTAGTTTATTTAATGATGTAAAATTTATTAAATATTCAAGTTTTTTTTTCAACTCTAATCTCTCTGAAGTTCTCACCCCTTTATGATCTGGCAAGGATATCCATTAATCTGAGGTTAACCTATATAATGGTGCCAATAACCTATTGTACTTTAATAGCTTGGGTTTTGTATCTTCATCTAGTAATATTCGAGTTATTGGCTCCATAAATCTCAATTTCCCATTGACACTTGCAGGCAATTCATTTATACACTGTTTGTATTTTATAATCTGAACAGAGATTTCTTTACATTTATAACTATACAATGCTTCGCCAAATATCCTTGCAAATACACCATTTTCTGAAATTAACATAGGCGCCACTAGATTTGGATTTTTAATTGCCATAGCCATTCTGCTTCAGAGTATTTCTTTATTTAACTTGCAATCATTTAATATCATTTCTCCATATGTATTTTCCATGATACTCTGACTATAGTGAAATAAATAATCCATTTTCTTATTGAAATAATTCGTTAATTTGATGTATTCGAATTTGGGCTTCTTCAATGTTTTTCGTCGATACATAAATTTCTTTATAATTGGTTTCATACGCTGTTTGGCCACATTTGTTAACAATGTTTTTCCAAATGAATCCCATACCATCATTTGTCAATGTTTATATCAACACTACTGGAGTTTTTCTTGTTATCAAAGGAGTAATTCTAAGTATCACATTCGCTCTTGCTTTCGCGTTTAAATTTTCCGACCCTTCTCTCAATTTTTCTCCAACAATTTCGTTAAAACTCATTGTTTTTAGATGTACTAAATTGCACAGATTTGTTTTCACTTCATACACAAGGATTGATTCTCCTGTTTAACATCTCGTTTGCCTCATGTTACAAAATGGATGAGTTTGTAACTTACCTGTGTCGTCATTACAAGTTCCCTCGAATTCTTTCAATTCTTCCATTACAACAACTTTATCGATAATTTCTCCATTCATTTTGTAAGATTCTCCTACACAATCACCATTAGCTTTCATTACTCCTCTTTCAATAATTGTTTCTCGTACTGCGTGATTTAACTTGACTTTTAATCTGATTTCTGAGCTAATTTTAAGTTCTCCTGTTTGAAATGCGGCTACACAATTTTCTGGATTTGTATCAACTGATCTTGGAATCGCATACATTTTGATTAATGACGTATGACTCCACTTTCCACAATAAAATATGAAACTTGTTCTTTTAACACTACATTCTCGTTCTGTTGAACGTCGAAAGCCCGATTCTTGATAAACATAATACTTCTTTTCATTTTCTATTTTCAGTTTCATCGGATACGCGTTGGGGCATTCTGTCATATCTACCACAGAATAAATCTTCCCAATTCTGTTTGAGAGCAATCATATGCAACTAATGACGTTGTTTGGGTTACAATTTCACATAACGTCAATATCATAAACATTATAAACGGAATTTCCATTGGTTTTCTTCTCATTGCGATTCCACACTTTTCATTTATTTCTTCTGTTTGTTTAGTTTGGTTTTTTGTTAACTTTTCCCAACCTCCATTTTCACTTATCCAGCTACCAACATGTTTATTCAGAACCTTGGTTGCCGCTTCAATTATCTCTTCTTCTTTATCATTATTTAAACAAAGGTATGCTCCAATTTCTAATAAAATATAACTCATAATTGTCAGTACCGTTTCTTTATCTATTTCATCTTTTATCATACTCAATATCACATCTTCATCACAAAATTCCATATTTTCTTTCGCATATTCTAACACAGTACGGAGTCTCTTTTTTAATTTTTTTGCAAATTTTTGAATACATATTATATTTTGTTCTCGTAATGCTGGTTTAATATACAGTTCACTAGCTAAGGACTTTAAAATTCCTTTTGTTTTACTCAAACTAATCTGCTTTCTCTCCTCTTGGAGTTTCTGTACTAATTCGCATTTTATTTCATATGGACTCTTACACTGTTCCACTTTTGCTTCATCAGTTGCTGTCTCTGTTGCACAAACCTCACTTTTAACTTCTGTTTTTGTCGCACTTTTTTCTATGTTTGGTGCAATGACGTTTTCTACCTCATCTTTGGTCATTTCACTTTTCTCATACACTTCATCATTACTACTCTTCGTTTCATAATTAAAATTTGGCCACTCAAATTTACTCCAATTTTTTGATTCGCTATAATTTAATTGTTTAACGACAATTATCTCATTAATAAAATTTGTAAAAGGTTCCTCGTCCGTAAAATACCCATTTTCATCAAGCTTTCGTCGTACACAGCCACAATCAAATAAATATTCTTCATCATCTAACTCAAAACCCTTGTACATCAACACAATGAATCCGTCATTACCCATGATTTATGCTGCCCTCCTTCGCACTTTACTCACTTTTGTACACCAATGTTCATCTGTATATTCTACACCTTGATCATTTATCGTTAATAATATCACAAATGGTTCAATATAAATGCCTTGTTCTCTAAATTCTTGTCCAAATTTTCGAAAACCAGTTTTTATTGTTTCTCCAAAACCAGTTTCATAACTCAAATAAGGTCTAATACAGTCCAAAAGTTTTAAATTTTTTTCCACGTCAAATTCTGAATTTAAAATTATATCTTATTTATAATTAACCTCAACTGTATTTCCATTGATCAATATTTTTATTAAATCACTTTTAGTTTCATCGAAATCATTTTTAACGGTTAGTTTCAATTATATTCAGGATTTTTATTTCGTTTTCCAGTCCAAGGATTATTCCACAATCGATCAAATAATCATCATCCTCTAACCTTTGCTACATAAATTCAAGTTCTATTCTCCAACCTTTACATTTGTGCATAACCTCCCTTTGTAACTAAATTACTTTTCCATAAGCTCCTATTTGGCAATATGACGTTTATTTGTCCAGTCCAATTACTTTGACAGTTATAGGATCTAGTCATTTATGCTTTCGCAGCAATTTCCCCAATAGTCTCATTATGTCTTTAAATACATTTTGTTTGTTTACTTTATAACACTTGGCACAAAATTTTATAACAGTTGGTTTTTCTCAAACTCAAAGGCATCTTAATCAATTTTGCTAAGACTTCAATCAACCTCTGAGAATTCGCCTCTGGATCTGCACTCAGCCGTCGAACTTTGGCAATGAATACTGTGCTTATTTCACTTTGTAAATCATCGCAAATTTTAATACTTGGATCATTGCTTGATTCGGGTTTATTGCCGGATACTTCTCCCCCGTCTACCATATGAGTATCAACTTCATCATCTGATTCAAATTTTGATAATAGTCTATTCAATTTCTGATTAAGGATTTCCACATCGCTTTTGATTTTTTTCTCTAAAATTGTCTCGTTGAACGAAGGCTACATTGCTGGAAGATTGACTTTCATCTTGAAATCTTATTGTTTTCTTTAATATTGGTCTTTGGAATTTATTCGAGTTTTTTAGGCAAAATCTAGCCATATGCCCATAACCTTTACATGCATGACATTGAATTTGTCCATTTATATTCACGTTATCACGTTGTGGGGATGGAGAAGTGGATGTTGACCTTGATTTTATGAAGCAATTCCTTGAAATATGCCCCCTTTTTCCACAGTGATAAAATTGAACATCATTAACATTAGCCTTTTTATCAAGCGCTATTCTTCGATAATTATTTTCTATCTCATTTCTCTGCCAGTTAGAAACTACTCTCTTTGGGCCTCTGCTGCCATCATTTCTAAACCAACATTGATTTATATAATGCCCTATTTTTTTACAATTTTCACATTGGATGAGTCTTATTTTTTCATTACTTTGCATTTTACCGCTTGATCTGTTTATACTATTCTCATTTCTCCAACTTGGCGATGGACTTCTTGATTGCTGGAGTGTATTTACTGCCTCCCTACTGCTCCGCGGTGGGGTAATCGATCTTTCTCTTTTAACTGGAAGTATTGCAAATGCATGAGCTTTCTCTTTCGTACTTTTTAAGTTTAATTCAATTTTCATTGCCTTTTTAACAAGATCATCGAAATTATCATAATCTAAGCAACATAATGCTGTTTTTATTTCTTTGTTTATTCCAGACAGAAACTGATCTTGTACTAATTCTTGCATCTTTTTCGCTAGACCTGGTTGTTTTGAGTCGTTTTCGAATGATTTACTTGTTAAGGTTGATAAATGGTAGGCAAATTCGCTCACTATTTCATTTGGATTTTGAACTCGACTATAAAACTTTTGACGCATTAGTCTCTTTATATCTCCTCCAATGAGTTTAGCTGCCAGCGCATCTTTTAACCTGGCCCAATCATTGCAAACCGCTTTCTTGTCAATTTGCTGCCACATCTCTCTCGCTGCTCTCTTTAGATATAAAGATATCCTTTGAATCATAATTGCTTGGGACCATCCATATGCTGTCGCATACATGTAGTAGTCACTCATAAAATCAACAAAAATAGCTGGATCGCCTCCATATTGTTCAACTGGTAATCTTTGACAACTGGCAAAATCATTACTTTCTTTAGCGATTGAAACTCATTGCAAGTTTTTTTTACTTTTGCTTCGTAAACTATAGCGATTCACTTTAATAAATTTCCTCAAATCACGCAATCTGAATTTAACACATTTAATATTTTACCTCTGCTTCAAGCTTTAATACAAAGTTTTCAGAACCCACAATTTACCTCCAATTTGGTTAAAACAATGTTTCTTTTCAATCACTTTTCACTGACCTTGATCACGTCGGAGTCACCAAATATGTTGTGGTTGTCGGTGAATTCGAATAGGAATTATTGTCAATCTGACTCCAAGCGTGCTTTTGAACAACAGTAATGAACTCCAAACGATATAAACTTTATTGATTAATACACTTTATCTCCACTTTAAAATGACACAACGAATTATCTATCAATCACAATTTGGTGCTTATTACGACCCTTCGGGAAGAATAGCACTTTTCGGATCAATTGGATTTTACAATCACTTGACTACTGTGGTGGGTTTCTGAGATCGGTAACTCTGATTTAGTTGCTTTGCTTTGCTTTGACCTTGCTTAATTTCTGTTTCAAATTTTTCTTTAATTTCTTTTTGTCTTTCTTTGTCCTTTTGCAATTTTGTCTCTTTGATTCCAATTGCGCGTCCCTTTTTATACTCCATCATCCAATAATACTTACTGATGCCAAATAGAATTTCTGATATCTTTTAACGCTAATTCCTTTTGGGCCTCTATAATCACTGACAGCTGTCCAGATAAATAATTTTTTAGAGATGCCCTTTCCCGGATTTCCAAACAACATTTCTTCCCTTATCTTGAAAGGGCTTTCGAGATAACGTGCAAATTTTGCTTTTGTTTTTGTTTTCTTAAATTTGCACTTGTTAATAATAACTGACCTTTAATTTAATTGTCGGTTTTCATTGATTTTCTCTTATTCCCCTTTCGTTGTTCAACATTTCTTTTTCATTCCTTTTTATTAAGCTCCAGAACCACATCTTAATCACTTATCATTGCTTCCCCCAATCATTTTACATGTTTATTAATTAATTAATTTTATTATTTAGGTATCCTCAAAAGAATGTTTCGTTCAAGATTCCTTTTTTGATGGTGTAATTGGGGTTTTGGGTTATAAATTGATATTCTTGCTTTTGGTTGTTGATTTTTATTATATTGAAACTGGGTGAGGCTCTTTCGAACTATTGATTAGTTGTTTGTGGTTGCTCTCAGTTCCATCAGTTGGGTTCTGTGGACAGATGGCCCGTTATCATATTGTCTCGGCTCGATTATTTGGTGATAGTCGATCTGTTCGGGATTATTCGTGATTCTATGAGGTTGGTTTGGGTTTCTTCTCTTCGGTTATCGATTAGAACTGTCATTCGCGATTTTCGGTTCTTTTCTGTTTATATTGGAGAGTTTCTAAAGAGCATCCATGATTATTTGGATATGATTTTCTTGATGGGAGTTTCCTTTTCTACTGACTTCGGATTTGATTTTCTAGAGCTCTGAGGGTTTGTATGATCTGTCTAAGTTTGGGCTTCGCTCATTTTGATTATTAGTATATTTACTTTTCTTGTTTTAATCTTTTGGGCATTGGGTATATTAGAAGTTGATCCGTCCGTAATTGGTAAATAAATATAGCGGAAATTGACTTACACAATTATTTATCTATATTATTTTTACATAAATGATTCCGCTATCGACCAAAAGAATTTATAGTTTAAATAATAATAATTATTGTTGATTTCGAATGTCAGGATATTTTTTAAATTTTTACGTTTTTGCACATTTGAATAAAAAGAATGCAGATGAATTTATGGTCTCGTTTGATGTTTACAGTCTTTTTACAAACATTCCATTAGTGGAAACCATCTAGTTATGTTGTAAGATGTGGAAAGAAAATATGAGTGAACATGAGAGAGTTGATGAAACTGCATTTCGTAAATTACTTGAATTTGCAACGTCGAATGTAAATTTTCTTTTTAATAACGGGTGGTATAAACAGGTGTATGGAGTTCCTATGAGTTCTCCACAATGGCTTCTATTTTTATATCTAGTTTGGAAAAGAAAATTTCATCTTGCAATTTAACTAAACCAACTATTTATAAAAGGTATGTTTATGATATTTTTTTGGTTTTTGAGAATCGTGATCATATAAAGCCTTTCTTGGATTTTATGAACAGTTTAGATTCGAATATTATATTTACTTGTGAAAAGGAAAAAATTTCATCGATTGGTTATTTAGATTTGCTTATTCAACGGTAAAAACTTATCAGACCAAAATATACAGAATTAAAAAAAGCGAAATATGATTAAAGGATTTGTATTTCGTGCATAGTCTTTATCTTCCACGTTTGTTAACTCAGCAAAAACTGTGGATTCTTTGGTTGCATTGTTACTTAAAAATGAGTATTCCAAATTCTTTCTTGACAAAAGAGACTGTAGATAAGTGGGTGTGGAATTCTCGTGATTGCTGTAAGTGGTCAAGTCTGGAAGGTGAATAAAATCGAAAACACATTAAACCAAATTTTATGTTGGTATTGCCTTATTCTGATGATTTCAGAAAATTTAAGCATATCCTCAAACATTTAGATAAAACTCAATTTAGGATTGTTTCAACGTTTTGCAAAGTTAGTAGTATGCTCACTAATAAATTTCAAATTCCAGTCGGTCTCTGTTCTGAGCTCTTTTATCAACTTTCATATAATGGTGTAATGTCACATACACTGGAGAGACTGCCAGTCATCTCTGCACTCGAGTTCTTGAGCATTGTCGACTGAATCGATTGACTAACATATGTGATCATTTTACGAAATTTGCGAATAAGAAAATAGGTTTGTCTAATTTTAACATATTAGAAAAAATCTGAGTAATTATTGTAAACGAATAACTTACGAGGCTTTGCTGATAAAAAGCTTTAAATCCTATGACTAATGTTCAAAAAGCTCAGTCTACATTTATTTTGAATGTATTTAAATAATTGAATGTGAATTGTTTATATTCAATTTCTCAACATTCACTATAGTATATATTATCGCTGTGGTCTTAACCATTGCTCAATCTATATCTCCTTCGTTTTTTCGTTCAAAATTGATAATTTATTGATTTTCTATACTTTTGCATTCACTGACTTGACGGTTTTCCATCCTGTTAATCTTTAAAATATTATCAATTTTACAACCCAAACAATTAGCATTATCAAAATGTGAACGATATTTCAACTTCACTAACTTATTTGTGAGTTAATCAGATTCCTAAGAATTTGTAGTACAAGAAATTGAAAAAAAATGACAAGCAGATTTCTTAAATGGTGGATATTTTGATTCTGAGACTAGTTTCCAAAATTCAATCATGGATGTGGATTTGTGTTGTATTTGCAATTCCTGGTCCTATTTTATTTCTAAAAACTGAAATCTTACAGCCGCATTTTCAACAATGATTATTTCAGAATTTGAATATATCCATCTTCAATAGCATCAAAAAGAATTGGGTTGACAAAATACGTATATACAGATTTTAAACTTTTCAAATCTTCAAATTTATGTTCGAAATCTGCCGGTGATTTTTCCAATTTTTCTTTGTATTCATCTAACCTTTCTTCGTGAAAATTTATTATATTTTGTTTTACTCGTAGAAAATGATGATCGTAGAAAATGTTTTGATCTTAATATTGTTACAAAAAGTCAATATTTAGCTTCAAAACTAAATACAATGACAAATCAATAATGTTTTTCCCTTTCTTCGTATGGCTAAATTCAGTAATTGCAAAATTTCCATAATGTCCGTAAAGAATTTTTCATTTTCCTTTTGTAAATGTTATGATAGGATTTAGGAGTTCCACAAAACGGTTCGAAACATAGGCATATGTACGATCAATTTATGCAATTTTGTATTATCTAAATCCAAAACTTTATTCTCTTCTTGCAAGTATTGGTTGTATGGGAAAATTTAATCGCTAATTAACTCGCGCTATGGTGGTATGCCCGTCACTTCTATACTCTAGGGTCATCTTTTCCCGATACACCGCACGATTTGGATAAACCGTTACGTACCCATGACCGAAATCACGTTGGTACTGTAAGCATCAGCCGAATGCCATTCGAGCAGGTGAGCGCTACTACTAGTGCTACTCCTCGAAGGACCTTCGTTTTTCCCGGTCATTGGCTGCCGATAGAAGGACTTACGCACTCTACCTTGAAATTACCCTATCACTGAACGCCTGACATCTATTACTACTGAGCTGAGAATTGTGAGATTATGCTCATGCGTTTTCATCCGGTTTGGTGTTGTCGTCAGTGCACCGCCTTTCTTCTCGGCAATTGCATCTTAAGTCTTTCCTTTCTATTTATTATTGAGTCGTCACCATTATTTTTACTATCCTTGATTCAGACATTCATGATTAAACCGAAGAGAAATAAACACTACAAAATTTATTAACATGACCTATTTTAATTTTTCCACGTAACATTTAAAATACACTAAGACAACAAAGACGAAAAACCAGAACAGTTTATGCAATATCTCGCAGTCATCATGGTATCATACTCGTTCATCACACGAATTAAGAATTTGGGAGAATATTACGGAGATGTAAATAGTTCTGGTGTGCTGATGAGGATGGTAATTCAGAGAGAACCAAACACATTTCGCTTTTATTCGTCTGCGTTGATGTCGGTCGGCAGACATCGGCGCTTCGGCTGTCGATAGAGGGGAGGTTTGACGTCTATATTGAACTCCACGTGGGTGGAGGGTCCAGGCGCATCGGCCGGAGGAGGACTCATCGGCACATTACCAGTGAGAGCCGCAATCTCGCCCATATCTAGGCCTAACCGGTCCAGAGTGCGATTTAATGAGGAAGCTTCGGCCCCGTCATCCACCAAGTCTATGTAGATGGATCGCGGAGATGAGAGAATAGCCAGGGAGGGTGCATAGAGGACGCCAGGATCGAAATCTGGAAATTCGAATTCCTGGTATGGCGGTGGTAAATCATCTGCTCCGGGAGGTATTCTGACAGGTTCTGTTGCTCTGAGCATATCCGCCTCTGCTCGACGACACTCACGACGACGGCGATTTCGGTTGGGTCGCCGCTGGGTTGCTCCGGGCCTAGGTTCGGTTACGATGGCCTGAGGGGCCTCGACCATTTGAGGTGGGGCTGATTCCGAAGGAGCGGTTTGAGTTGACTCTACGGGAGGTGACGAGCCGGTATAATATTCAGGCTTTGGGCCCAGATGCAACCAGGTACGCGAGCCCGAAGCTCGGCGTCGGTAAATATTCGCCTGAGTGCAGCACTTTGCTCGGTGATCAATACTCGCTGACTACGAGATTCGGCGATCAATTCTTCTCTAGCCCGAGACAGGCGGGAAGTTTTTTGATATAACTTCTTTGTCGCATCGGGCGAGGTTTATGTCCCTTTCAACTTCTGATATTTATTCTGGAGAGTTGCATGATCTCTCTCTAACTGCTCCAACCTCTGATGGGTCGCAATAATTGAAGGGGATAGCCGTGGAATCCTTGGTAGTTCAGTCGAATTTGCCATTTGATTAAAATCTATGGTTAGAGAGAGATAATGAGATGTTATTTTATCTAAGAAAGTGTCGAGACCCACACTGAGGTGAATTCGAGTTAAGTCAGGAACCTCAGTAACAAGGATTATTAGATGTCGCTTGAATATTAATAGCGGTAATAATAATAGAGTTTTTAATCCACAACCGTAGTGATGTTTCATGATACTAATGGCGGTAGAACTGCTAAGAAGGGGGACGGTAATAATGATAAACATGTCATTAATAGAAATTTTAATGATGATGTTAATGGTTAATCTTAATAGTCCCGGTGATACGAATGGCGCTAGGGGAAAAGATAGTAATAACGACTACTATAATAATAATAATAATAATAATAATAATAATAATAATAATAATAATAATAATAATAATAATAATAATAATAATAATAATAATAATAATAATAATAATAATAATAATAATAATAATAATAATAATAATAATAATCATTATTGTAACAATTATAATAATAATAATAATAATTATAAGAATAATTATAAGAATAATAAGAATAATAAATATAGTGATAATTATCGTAATAATAATAATAATAACCATCGTAATGATTATAATAGTAGTAATAATAAATATAATAGTCATAATAATGGTTATGCCAACAATAGCACTAATAATAATAATTCATGATAAGGGAGCTGATAACAGGACTAATGTTGACTGGCGATAAAGATAACAGTGAGCAAAAACGTTAATATCATGAATAATAATAACTATACTAATAGCCTTAAGAACATGAATTAACCGAGATATAAAGAAGACAATTATTTTATTACTGAATATTGGTAGGGGTAATAGTATCAATAATTTTAATTTATAACTAAGGAATATTAGCAGTAATGGCTATCGAAGTAAATCGACTCAGTTGTGAATACTCACACGAACAAGGGCGATCTTCGTGAAATCGAGCTGCGTGTTAATTATTGTCTTCCACGGCGTCGTTAGTCGATGATAAGTAGTTTGCTGAAGTGGGTATGATTATTGACTTTACACGCTGGTTGTAAGCCGTAGCGAGGGTTAAATTAATTCCATGAACAATTCTCAAATACTGAATCTATTTCAGTCACACCGGTAAGTGTCGAGTCAGCACTTTTTCAAAATTAACTAGCTAGTAGAAGGAGAACTTAGGGTCGTCGTCATGGAGATACAGTTTACAGATGAAATTTCTCCTTCCCTCGGCTGCTATTTGAATCAACGGATTTTCCTACTGCCAAAATGTTTCACGAAAAATCTATAATGATATGGATGGAAACTTAATGATTTCCCCGGGAATTTCTATATTTATTTGTTGACTAAATTGAATGCAGCTTGCTTCGAACGTTCGGTTACATGGAATTTATTAATCAGTCGCGTTCGCTATTTTGAATCGTCGTATTTTTGGGAGGATGTTACTAATTTTATTCCTCGTTATCGATCTCATCATTAGGTTAGTAATATCATTTTGTGGAGATGATTTTCATTCTCTATGCGGCAATCTACGGTGATTATTCCTATCGTGATATTGTCGATATTCTCGCCATGTGATCTCCCAGTAGATGGAGTTATACAGTTGATTTATGGTCATTTAGATGTTTTAGTTTTTTCATGGTTGATGTCCTATAATTGTCATAAATAAACGTGTCCGACACTTCCATAGTTATTTAATTTTCATTAGTTTTAATTCAAAAATTCCATTTTTAACTAATTCTATCACTGCTGCCCACTTTTCTCGTTCTTTCCTTCGAGGTTTCGAAAAATTATCCTAAGAGATCGTGTATGATCTTTCCTGTTTCCCCTAACTAATGACGTCCTTTCCTTTTAATTCAAGTTTTCTGCTCACCTCGACCGACGTTTCCATCACCCGTTGCGAGTCGTTCAACGATGCCCTGCGGTGGAGATCCTGTGCCATTTTGCCAGACCCTGTCGCGGACAGACCGAGGTTTCAAAAAGGCGCGACCCACAATCACAACTAGGGAACTTAATCCACCAGCCGGACCGGGATCTGCCTATTCTAGAGCTATTACGATACTCTAAGTATATATATGATTTTAAATGGACCTCGAATATAAATAAAGAATATATATGCATATAAAATTAGTTAAAAGCAAGCATAGACATTATAAGCAACTGTATTATAATAGGCATATAAATTTACATTAACGTAGAAATAAAACTAAAAATTAATAAAAACTTCCTTACTTCCAAGAATCGTCAAGTTGCAAAGGAAATTTGTAAAATTATAATGAGTTTCAAAATTGTAAAAGTTTCAATTGTAAAGTCATTCAGTAGAAATAATGAAATTTGTCACTGTTTATATACTATTTTTGTGTCTGTGTGCGACCAATGAGCGATTTTTCGCCATTTTTTGCGGGGTTTTTTAATTATTTTATAAATTTCAAATTATTTTTATTATTTTTATGCATTTTTCTCTATTTTTTGATATATGAATACTTTATGGTTGAATTTTATTTTTATTATTATTTTCTTATAATATTATTTTTTTAACCCCACTATTTTGTTTTCTGGTCGCTTCTTCTGCTTGTTTTTTTCTAAACCTTATTTTGCAAGGTTTTGGCAGTTTATCTTATTTTTCGTATGTTTCTTTCTGCCGCTGTAGGCTTTTTAATGATTTTAATTAATTATTTGTTTTTATTTAATTTTGTTATATTTTTAATTTGTTTTAATTAGTGTTGGGCCAGAACACGAACGGCCTTGTAAATGTTTAAATGAATCGATAACACACATGCAAATATAACATGCAGATTTAAAATCGAACCTATTAAAACATCAATTAACCCTACCAACATATGAGAGAAAAAAAACAGCTAAACATAAAATTATAAACACAAAAATAAATTAAAATAATAACAAAATGCAACAAGATATGCACGAAATAAAAATAAACATAACACGAAAACCCACGATTTTGACCGAAATTTGACAATTTATTAAAAAATGCGAAATTTCATGAAAATGAAATAAAAATCAAATAATTTGAATTAGAAATAATTCAATTAAAAATCTAAAGAAAAGATTGTCAAAAAAAAACTCAAAATAATAAAATTAAAGAAAATTCCAAGGTCAAACTTTGTTTTACTAAATCAAAAAGAACACGCAAGGTTAGGGTCGTACAATAGGTATATATACCGATTCATTTTTACACAATTTTAATCAGTTTTTCAAAACTTGAAATCGTTTTTACTCGTAAAACAGTTTTTTCACGATGTAAGTGAAAGTTTTTGTTTGAAAACTCTCTCCACGTCACATCCTCGCAACCTCGATGGAGCTCTGCTAGGGTGTCGGCGTGGGGGGAGCGATGTTTTTATGATATTTTTGTTTATGATGAATGGATCGGGTAAATTATATTCTTATTTTAATAAAATATTTAAATAGCTTACAACTTTGTTTTATATTGTCGAAATTTTTCCGGCCCACAGCCGAAACCTACTACAAAGTTAATAAAATCCGACACACAATTCGAATTCGTGTAAGTGCGTGGAAAATCACCAATGATTCGTGCCCGTGAAGGCCCCGGCGTGCGGAACGCAGGAGCTGGAACGTCAATATCACTCCGTATAGGGGAAGAGAGGGGTAAGGAAGTGGTCTTATGGCTGTTTCCTCGTCTCTCAATTTCCGTAAATTCGACCTAAAATCATATTCACATACGGCTCAAAATCACTACACGAGTAGTCCAGTGGGCACTCATTAATTTATAATGTGAAAACAATGCGCCTAAGGCCAAGTAAAAGGGAAGGTGACGGGAAAATTGAAAATAAAATCGTTGCTATGATCAAAATATAAGGAAGTACAACGAAAAATCGATAAACTTATTAATTAAATGCTTGAATATGAGGATTTTTAATAAAGACCAATAATCAACGAAACGACGTGTAGGAAAATGTATTAAATTACTGAGGAACCCGCTAATACTATTTTAATCAAATTAAGAACTTTATACCGATAAGATTAAGTTTACCAAACCTATAAAAAGTAGCGAATTATCTAGCACTCGTAAAGCGAAAACTCAAGATATAAAACGACCAGCCCATAGAGTGTTGAAGAATAATAATTAAACAAAGTAAACATTCGAGATACCCCGATTAGGTAGGACAGAAATTATTATAACCAACAGATCAGTTTGACTAACCAAATAGGAGAATTACTGTTAATCAAGATCCAAAAGGTAATACGATTTGTGAATTAGTATCGATAGCCTATATAAGAACTCTAACCGAGTCCATTTGGTTAATAGAATAATTTCCCACACCAGATAATAACTCTCAAACAGTTTATGTCCTTAGACCACAGCCCATACTATAAAACACCGAGACTATCGGAATAAAATTCAAGCCCAGACGGATTTATTCATAATGAAATTTAGTAAATAAAAAGCTGGTAGAATTCCACAATAATACAAATTAATTTTTATTCTTCCATTGACATTACAAGGAAAACATAAAATCAGATAAGATTTCTTCCCAATAACATTTGGATAAGTAGTCAAAGTTCCCGTCTAAAAATTGAATCGACATTAACTAATGATATCACAAAATTAGAATCCAAACCTGATCAAATTCTTCCCAATAAAATTCAGCAAATAAATAACCAAAAATTCCGTCTAGAAATTTAACTAATGATATCACAAAATTAGAATCCAAACCTGATCAAATTCTTCCCAATAAAATTCAGCAAATAAATAACCACAAATTCCGTCTAGAAATTTAACTAATGATATCACAAAATTTGAAAATCCAAAACCTGATCCAATTCTTCCCAATAAAATTCAGCAAATAAATAACCAAAAATCCCGTCTAAAAATTTAACTAATGATATGGAAAGAATAGAATCCAAAACCTGATGAAATTTATCCCCAATAAAATTAGTAAATAAATCACCAAAAATCCCTAAAAATTGAATCGATATTAACTAACTAAACTTACGACATAACTTACCACGTAGTTGAAGAGATTTAGATTCCGTAAATTCCCTAACAGATTGACCATCTGATCAGTAGTAGATCATCATGAAAAATCTAAAAATCAAAAGTTATAGATGCATCCACAAGAAATCGCGAAAGTGTGACATTTCCGTGAAATATCAGGGCGAACCGTTTTACCAAATCGATATCTAGTGTGTTGGAATCCTAAATGTCATGGCCAGGAGTGAATTGAATACCCACCCAGAGTGTGTGCGGTTACCAATTCCTATCTTCCCCTACACACACTCCAATATAAAACCCGCCGACAATAAAGAATCTTTCATTTACAATTTATCGGAAAACATGTATAGGAAGAATAATCGATTCCCACAGATCCACCACGAGCGCTCGGAAGCTAACGTCACGGATATCGACGAATATTCCCCGACGGGTAAATATTAAAAAATTTTATTAAATAAATTAAAATTATACCTTCTGAGCATTAGGCAAGCGATTCTATTCCCGGATCCAGTTTAGCTCCACTCCCAACTGAACCAGGACCCAAGAAACCGGGAATGAAATTAATAAATTAATTTACTTGTTCCAATAACTTATTTTTCATTATGTTCATCACCCTACCATTGATAGGTACTCAGCGAAAACCAGTGGTAGATTCACCAGGCGACCTACATTTAATCCACCCACTACGACATAAAAGACAACCTACCCATGAATAATGATTGGCAGTAGATCGGAGTCCGTTCTCACGAGTCATCGTTGATCCTGAACGTTTAAAACGGAATTTGAAACCTAAAAATCTTTGATCCCAAAAGAACGAGAACAAGTAACATACTAATGTAAAATCTTCGTTTATCCATCTATATGTTAAGCCATATTGCAATAAATATTAGATAATGTATAGACGTGTCGATTTCCTGTGGAGATTAAGTCAAAATACTTACAGGTTATACAGTATCACAAAGGGAATGAACAAGTCATTATTAATATAATAGTACAGTAGAATTTATCATCAATTAGAAGTATATATTTGATTCATCCGTAGATATCAACAATGTTAACAAGAAAGTGCATTTAAATTTTATCAACTATTATCAGCACGAAAGTCTACCTTTAATTTATTCCTGGATATCATCAGACTTAACACAAAGGTATACTTACATGCATCATCATAAAAATATATATTTCCAATGCCCAATCGATGACAGCTTTTACGACATCAAGTGGGAACTTATCAAATGTTCAATTTCTAAGGTTCCTTTTTATTTTTTAAATATAATTTATTTTAAATGTAATTAGATGTTTTATTGTAAATTATAAATTCATAAAAATTCAAAGTACATTGAAATAAACGAACAAATTTTAGGCTTACGTTTTGTTGATAACTCTAATAGAATTTTGATTTAACATACATAGACATTAAAGATATGAGTATTTTATCTTATGATAACACCTGCGAAAGAAAATAACAGAATTAAATTTTAGAATTTATAATGGACTTTATTCCTAATAAATGTAACTGAATATTTTTGGTTTCTTTCAATCTTGATTAATAGTTTTTTTTTAATTTTTGAACTAAAATTCTATTGAAAAATGCATTTTTAACTAACATTTTAACACAGACTCATTCCAATTTCCTTTCCTATGCGAAATAGTTAAAGTATAAAAATATATTTCAAAATAATAGTAATGTTATTTTAAAATTTAGCTCTTATCAAATGTCGAGAATTTTTATTATGTCGATTTTCTCAATGTCATACACACACTTTTGTTATCGATTAAATTTATTTACATTATCTCGGTTATTGTCGTAAAGGCTCTTATCAATGGCGCATCGGTCTACTCATAGATAATCGTACTATTAATACAAAAGTGCTATCACTCGGTGCCACAGATTAACGTATGGAAATACTGGATCATTAAATCACCCTTAATTCACACGAAAACACTAATTGACGCCCGACTAAGCTGCCAACGAATGGCCAAACGGCCCAAAAATTTAAATGATTCCACTTAATCAAATCTTGTTTAGGAGACTCAAAGGCCATTATTCGACTTCCCGCACAGGCCGCCGATCGATGGCGACAGGCCATGTGGGGCGCGGGCTTCGCCGTGCCCTGGCCGAGAGAACTCCAATCGGAAGTACTAGGTCGATCCCCTGCCCAGGAAATTCGCGAGCATGCGATGCTCCTCCTCGCCGGTCTCGAGGATCAACAACGCCGGACTAATCTGCTGGTAGCCAGAGCCAGACTATACCTCGCGAACGTGGAGGATGATATTGTCTCTGGCCTAATAGCGAATCCGGACGGCTACGAACCGTCGCTCCTTTCCCTTTTCAACCGGATGGGCGAGCATTGGAACATGAATCCTCCGAACCACAATGTCGCTGTGCCCCAGAGGACCCTTCCCAGCCACAGGAGAAGGACAGCGAGGCCCATCTTTGTGTATCAGGAGCGCCCTTATGCTCGGCCGGCCTCAGAAGAACGCGATGATGGGAATGACCGAACCCAACATGCTCAATGACGAATCGATGACATTTAGGAAAATTAAAATTAGATTCCAAATAAATGTTTAGTTGATTTTCTATTGTCTTTTCATTTTTGTCGGTTCCCTATTATTAATATTTGGATGATCAATTAACTAACTTGAGATTTGTAGACCAGAATTAATTTTCGTTGTTTACAGAGATGGAATCACTGAAAATTATGCAGAAGGAATTGAAGCATGCACGAAAAATCAATAAAAACTTCTACGAGCAAATTTTCCAATTGACAACAGAAATCCAGCAAACAAAGGCCGCCTGGATAGAACCAAAGAAGGCAAAGTTGCTTTATCAAAGGCTTACGGCAGCACAAAAGGGCTGGTCTGAAGAGAGGCAATTAAATAAAAGCCTGAGGACCCAGATAAAGGGGTTAGAAGTAGCATTGTCCGCCTGCCAAGAAGGAGCAGCAGTGACATATCCCCTTGTCTTTGCCCCTGCCCAACTGGCCTACCGAGAGACAACGACAACAGGTCCAAAGATTACACCGAAGGTTATCGGTTATCGACCCGGACGTAAAGAGCGGGCTAAACGCCGAGCCGCTCGAATCTCAGTTAACCCTGATGGACGTCCCTAAATGTGTTGTTTCTTGTATAAAATATATGTTTGTTGTTACTTGAATATTATTTAGAGTATCTGATAAGTAGCAAATGACAGAAAGTAATGTGAAGACATAAAAATGTGTGAATGAGAGGTTTAGTGGGAATCGTAGATATGAATGATGAAATTAACGGTATAAGGGGACCCAAAAGTTAAAAGCGAGCACAGGTCTTCTATCGACAGCTCGTTCGGTCAATTATAGCCTTAGCGATAGAGCTCACTTTTTGCGGACGATCTACCCACTCGAACACAGTTCCAACGTTGCTTAGCAACGGGTGCCGAGTGGTAAGCGAAGCACATTTGTATGGGGTTGCCTGGGTGACCACAACATAATTTAAACAAACATCAGCATCCAGTAACCCACCATTAGTATGTTTTTCATTTATTTTTGGTATCTTCTTGCGGTGCGTGCGTATGTACAGTGACCATTTCCATCATTTTTATTTTTGTTTTAATTTGTTCCTATTTTTTGTTTTAATTTTGGCTCTGAGCCCAACACAAGTTTCTTTTAATAAATTTTCCTTTTTAAAATGTTATGATAGGATTTAGGAGTTCCACAAAACGGTTCAAAACATAGGCATATGTACGATAAATTTATGCAATTTCGTATTATCTAAATCCAAAACTTTATTCTCTTCTTGCAAGTTTCTTTTAATAAATTTTCCTTCTCGATATGGACAGTTGGCACGAGCAAAATATCAAGTTAACAAAAACTAGTTTCATTTGCTGTAATCTTCGCAACTAAAAATAAACAAGTGCCTTATGAAGAAGTAATTACAAAGACTTAAGTTTATCTGTAAGCAGTTTTGAATTATGTCGAAGTAAATTGCTTACTTTATAGTTTGAAATTGAAACTTTATAGATAAGACAGCGTTTTCAATTACTTTCAATAAAAACAAAACTTTCTATCAGTTCTTTTTTCAATATTCTATTTTCTTTTGAATATTTTCGTTTTTTGTATTTTTGTTAGTCAATCAAAAGGATATTAATTAAATTTTATACCAAAGCTTAAAATTGAAACACATTAATTTAAAAAGCAAAATACCGCTATTGGGTTTTAATAAATTAAATAATAATAATCTGTTATTTCTGACTCCAAGTGCTTGATAAAATAAGATATAATACTCCCAATGCATATTTTAATTTATCATAAATTATGCTCCAAACAAATTACAGTGAGCAGCAATATACTTTAAGATCAATTTATCAGTCGTGCACTTTTACACAACAATTACTTTTAATAGTTTGATACTGTCTTGACTTTCCTACCAACGAATTCCTTTATTTATTCTCTGATTCCTTAAATTTTTGTCTCCACAATATCGTTATCTCGAGTTTCTTCCCGTCCCTACCTGACGTTAAATGCGAATTACTTCTGAGTTGGAGTTCCTTTATATAGTAAAAATAATCGTATTGATTAATTATGTTTCCACTAAGCCATTTCTAATTTGTTGAAAGAAATAATTAATCTTTAATATCTCTTTTTGTTTTCCCATTATTCGTGTTGTTATGAAAATGGTTTTCCAAAATCTACTTTGTTTACTTTTCTTTCTGCTCACTTAATTCGAGTTTTCCTTAATAATTTATTTTTTAAATTTTCTGTTTTAAACGTTTTCTTGCTTTTTGACCCTTTCTGGAAACATTCTGATGAAGCCGTTCTCTCCATGATCTTCATCATCATCTCCTCTGCATCTAAGCCGTTTTTCAAATTTTTACTCGATAATTTGTTGATATCTTATTATTTCGAATTTTCAGCATTCACTTTTCAATATATGGAAATTATATTAATTTTTAATTTAACAACCTCAACACCACAAACAAGTTAAATTCTGAAGAAAAAAACACGAAATAGCACTCTTAAATACAGTTTAAAATTACATTTCTTTCTTATAACGAATTTGAAAAAAATATTATCGCCGTCAGAAAAATAAAATTTGGTAACTTGTGTAATTTTTGTTGCTTTTACTGTAAAATATTGAGCGAAAAGACAACAAAAATATTTGTATTAATTAAGAAGAATAACAGATTTTAAACAAAAATTAGTATGTCATGCCTCTGGTGGGTTACTGGGTATCGTGATTTGTTTTAATTCTTTCCGTGGTTCCCCCGGTAACGTCATATAAATATTTTCTAGCTACCACTCGGCACCCGTTGCTAGGCAACGTTGGGAATGTGTTCGAGTGGGTGGATTGTCCGCAAAAAGTGAGCGCTATTACTAATGCTATAATTGCTCGGACAACCCCTGGGTTCAACGAGCTGTCGTTAGAAGACCTATGCTCGCTTTAAATTACTGGGTCCCCGTGTATATTCTAGGTTTTTTGATACGCATGCGCCACCTTGTTTTAACTCATCAAGAAGGCATAATTGAAAAAAAAAATTAAAAAAATATCTACGCATATATTTAATTTACATCGTAAACGTATTTTATAATTTTGTCAAGTTTTTATTTAACAGTCGAGTGGCTCGGCGTTTCGCTCGCTCCTTCCGTCCAGGTCGGTAACTACTCAGTGTTGGTGTAGTTATTGGGGTTGCTATGGGAATTGCTGGTGGGGTTGTTATCGCCTCGCGGCAGGCCAACTGAGCAGAGGCAAAGACGAGTGGATAGGTTACCGCTGCCCCCTCTTGACAGGTGGACAGCGCAACCTCCAGCCCCTTTATTTGGATTCTCAAGCTTTGGGTCAGTTGTTTTTCTTCTTCCCATCCCTTTTGTGCCGCAGTAAGCCTTTGGTATAGAGATTTTGCCTTCTTTGGGTCTATCCATGTGACCTTGGTTTGTTGGACTTCCCGGGCTAGTTGAATGATTTGATCATGAAGACTTCTATTGGCCTGCCTTGCGTGGGTCAATTCTGTTTGCAGTATTTGTAAGGGTTCCATTGCTGCAATAACTAACATTAATTTTTCTAATAACTCTGATGGTTAAATGTACGATTAATGTTAAACATAATTTGTAAAATTTAGCTTAAGGAATCATCGAAGAAATGAAGTTCGAATAACAATTATTTATTTGAGAAATTAAGAAAAAGTTTTGGAGTCAGAGGTCACAAATCGGTGAGGTCGCGAATCCTCAAAAAATTTCTTAATCCCTTCTTCGGGAGAGCAGCCCGGAATCACGAGCACGGGTCGTCTCGTGTTGCGAGCCGGTCTCGGGCTGGGTGGGTAGGCATCCGCGATTATGCCGTTGGCGATGTCCTCTTCGACATTCGCCAGGTATTTGTTGGCCCAGTCTACCAGTTGGTTGGTTTGTCGTTGGCGGTCCTGGAGACAGGCTAAGAGGGCTCGAGCCCACTCGTGGATTTCTCGGGCCGGGCTTGGGTCACCCGATACGCCCTTCTTCTTGAATTGTTTCATCGTTTGGTCTGCCAGGAGCAGGTCTTCTCGCTGATTTTCTCCAGGTTGGGGCATGTCGGGGTACCTCTCCTTACAGGCCCGTCTCCACGCTTGACGCCACTGGTCGGCAACATAAGTAGGGACATAGAGAAACGGTCCTGAAAAAAAAATTATGGCCACGAGGGTTTGTAACATATCAGTCGGGTCCTTCTCTTCAAGGTCCAAGTTATGGCCCTTAATTCACATACTACCCTGAGGAGAAATTATCCCATTTGTACTAGAGTAAATTGAAGTGGAACACCAATTGCTAGTAATGTACTTTCATTTGGACTAATACTCATAATATATGATAAAAGGAAAAATATTTTGTGTTGTTTAAACTCGTCAAATTAATGGTATCCCAGGAAATGGAATCACCAGCTTCATGGTTGAGTGAATATTTATCCTACTGTTAATTAATTAAACCCCATGGAAATTATGTGGGTTTATAATGATAGTTAGGGGTAACTTTCAGACATATTTCATATCGAATTTTTCGGACACCGATGGGTAACTTAAATGGCACTAATGACAATTTAAATATCCAATTGCCAAAAAACGTAAACAGTTATAATCACCTAACAACATAAATAGTTAAATTATATTTTCAATCAAATAGTTAAATTATATATTCAGTTACCTAAAAACATAAATAGTTGAAATATTTATTCCCTTATCCAAGACATAAATAGTTGAAATATTTTTTCAATCGCCTAAAACATAACTAATTGAAACATTCTTTCCATCACCTAAAACATAAATAGATAAAATATTTATTCAATTCTCTAAAACATAAATAGTTATGATTATTTATTTAATCGCTTAAAACATAAATAATTGAAATATTCTTTCCATCACCTAAAACATAAACAGATAAAATATTTATTCAATTCTTTAAAACATAAATAGTTATGATTATTTATTTAATCGCTTAAAAAATAAATAATTGAAATATTTTTTCCATCACCTAAAACATAAATAGATAAAATATTTATTCAATTCTCTAACCCATAAATATGTTGAGCCAGAACACATACGGCCTTGGAAAATGTTTAAATGGATCGGTAACACACATGTAAACATAACATGCAAATTTAAATAAACCTATTAAAACATCAATTAAACCCTATCAAATATGAGAAAAAAGAGAATTACATATAAAATAATAAACATAAAAATAAATTGAAATAATAACAAAATGCAACAAGATCCGCACGATACAAATACAAATATAACATGAAAACCCAACAAATTCGACCGAAAATTAATAAATCAATAAAAGTTCATGAAAATGAAATTTAAATCAAAAAATTCTAAATGAAAAATTATTAAAATAAATTAGAAAATAATAAAATTAAAGATTAGAATACACTAGAAAGTAACAAGGTCGAATTTTGTTTTACTACATCAAAATTAACACGCGAGGTTAGGGACAGAAAATAGGTATATATACCGATGCATTTTCACATAAAATTTAACCAATTTTGAAAAATAAAATCTTAGTTATTTTTAAAACCATTTTCAAACCGATTTTGAGTTATTTTGAATTTTTAGGTGAGAAGTAGTTTTGTTTGGAACTCTCTCTCCACGTCACATCCTCGCAACCTCGGTAGAGCTCTGCTTGGATGTCGGCGTGGGGGGAGATGTATTTTTTTTTATGAAATGTTGATGGATTGTTATGGTCAAGTAATTTTGTATTTTACTTTCAATATTAATAAATATTTATAATGTTAACATACGTTTTTATGAAATTAATTAATTTGTCGAAATTTTTCCGGCCCACAGCCAGGACACATCGCAAGCCAGTAAAATCAACATACAATTCAGATTCGTGTAAGTGCATGGAATATCGCCGATGATCTGTGCCCGTGAAGACCCGGCGTGTGGAACGCAGGGGTTGGAGCGTCAATGTTATTCCGTGTGGAAGAGGGGAGAGATAAGGAAGGGGTCTTTTGGCTGCTTCCTCGTTTCTCGGTTTCTGTAAATTCGACCTTGATATTTCACACACGGCTCAAAATCATCACACCGAGTGGTCCAGTGGGCGCTCACTGAATGTAATATGAACGCAAAATGCGCCTAAGGTCAATTAAGGGAAGGTGACGGGTAATTAAAGAAAAATGGAATCGTTGCTATTCGTTATAAATTCATGTTATTAATTTATGTCATCCATTATAAATTTATATTATCCGTATTGTGAATTCGTATTATTAATCATAAATTCATCTTATCGATTATAAATCCGTATCGTAAGTTCAAATTATTAATTATAAATTTATATTATCGATTATAAACCCTTATTATAAGTTCATATTATCAATTATCAATTCATACCTTTAACTAAAAATTCCCGTCATTAATTAAATTTATTATTAATTATCAATTATTAGCTGTAGATTCGTATTATTAGTTAAGAAAATCATGCGCTCAATTATACAATTCATAGTTTATTTACAAATCCCTATTATTACTTATAAAGTCACATTATTATTTAAAAATTCCTATTATTAACTATAATTATAAATTGATGTTATTATTATGCAGGGTATTAATTATAACTTCAGGTTATTAATTAAAAGATTTTTGCTTAATGATCAAAAATTACGAAGTTAACCTAAAAATCGCCCGTGACAATCAAAAAACTTACGGTAGCTAAGTCATAATAATTCCGACAAAACTTAAAAACTTTAATATCAATGACCAATAACATGCGATTAACATTCCCAACGTTCCTAAGATAAGATTAGAATAAATCAATGAGAATTTACATAAGAACGGCGAGAGAAAAATTCCAAACCCACCCAAAATCTGCAAAAATCACGCTGACGAAGACTAATCTCAATATAATCCACAACTCCATCGAATATCAAAAATAATCACAAATTCAAAATAAAATATGAGCTCATAGAAGGTAATTTCGATAACAAGTTAAAGTTCTAAGTCCAAAGATATGGGATTCGAATTGCGACATCCAACTGAGTAACGTCTCGCCGTCCCGAAGAGAATGAGATTTCCAAATCTGCCCGTAATTACTTTAAATTATGACTAAATTTAATTGGAATAAAACAAAATTACCCGACGTTAAAAATCCCGATACTGTCAATTGATAAGCATTTTTCCCTGAAGAAAATCTCATTAATAAAACGAAGCTAATCTCCCAGAAAACTAACTAACTTGTTAACAGAGAAACCGCCAAGACGGTCAATGTCCTTGCCTAGCCAGCTTGTGTCCCATGTTTCAACCATAACCACTGGTGGGTTACAGGGTTTCGTTATTCGCTTATCCTCATGGTAGCCCTGGTAACGCCATACAAAATGATTCTGATCGCCACTTGGCACCCGTTGCTAGGCAACGTTGGTAATGTGTTCAAGTGGTGGATTGTCCGCAAAAATTGAGTATTATCGCTAGTACTGTAGTTGCTCGGACAACCCTCGGGTTCACGAGCTGTCGATAGAAGACCTATGCTCGCTTTGCTCTGTCCCTCGTGGTCATTCAAGATTAGGTTCTTATTTGCCCGTGGAAAGATGAAACGAATGTTCGGTGACGTGATGTGAATTTTTGTGCTAACGCTGACATACAAATATATCAAAGGAACAAATTGAATAAGAATACGACTACTCTATTTAATTAGTAACTCGCGCAATTTTTACGAGTTAATGATTTTGAAGCTGAATTGCTCGACGTCGGGCACGTTCCTTGCGCCCCGGCCGACGATTATTTGCTGGAGGGATAGGTTGCTCTGCTGACTTGGCGGTTTTCTGCGGCACTTGGGTTGGGGCGAAGATGAGCGGATAGGTTACCACTTCCCCTTCCCGGCAGACTGCTAGGGCGACTTCGAGTCCCTGAATTTGAATGCGCAGGCTTTGGTTGAGCTGCCGCTCTTCTCTCCAGCCTTTCTGTGCCGCGGTCAGGTGGTGGTACAATGTTTTTACCTTTTCCGGTTCCTTCCAGGTTGCTCTAATCTGTTGCATCTCGCGGGTCAACTGAATAATTTGGGTGAGTAACTCCGCATTTGACTGTCTTGCATGGTCCAGTTCAGATTGTAGAATTTGTAAGGAAGACATCACTACAACTAAAGATATCCTTTTAATTCATTATAGGTTAAGTTAGATCATCATTTATCTCATTAAACAAAGTCACGAATAATTTTAACCATAAGAAGAAATAACACGCAAATTTCTACTATTTTAGATCAGTTATTACACGAAATCTATCACTATCAATTCACTCTTCGGGACAATGTCTCTTCAGGCTTCGTTTGATAGCCTCCACTGTATAGGGTCGTCGGGTATCTCGAACTGGGCGAGGTGGGTAGGCGACTGCAATCCGCCCGACAAGGATGTCTTCCACCACGTTCGCGAGATACATCCTCGCCTTAACCACCTGTAAATCCACCTGCTCCTGCACCCGTTCCCATTGGGTGAGGAGGTCCTGTGCGTTCATGTAGGTCTCCGCAGTTGGATATTGCTGTCCCGAGAGACCGCAGGGATCCTTCTCCAAGCCTAATATCCTCCAGGTAGTAGGATATGACCACTGTTGTTGTATCTGGTCGAATGTTCTCGTAGTTGGCGGAACTCTTGTCTGTCCCTGGTTGTCGGTGCTTCGTTTGGGCGACATGTCTAAAACATTGTTGTTATTAGGTTCGATTGATTCACCCATTCTAAGTTATTAGCAAACAAGTTGTGTCTATGTTATTGTTAAGGGTGTTATACACGTGACTATTGCTTTCCTTTACGCGATGGGACATTAATAAGCGGGTTGGGTTAATTTACGGGCCTGGTCCTTTAATGTGCACTCCTTTATAGGGTGATGTATAATAATCATTTGGGTGAGATAAACCTGATATTTAATTCATTTGATATATACATATTACCCTTAAAATTTTACATGTAGGCGGATACTCGTGTATTGACCTAAGAGAATTTGTAAATTGATTTAAAGTTTGTTTAACAATTTCATTTACGGTTGTTCGAACTTTAAGATTTAGGCCGGATATTGATCCGAAATAACTTAGTTGTACGTGGGCGTATTATGGTGGGTGAACGACTTCCGGCGGATCTTACCGTTGTAACTTAAGCGGTTGACTAAAGGTGATTTAGAATGTTTACATCCGGTAATTATATTATTTACGTCATATTTTCAGAATTACTGTTCAACTGCTTCGCCTACACTCGATTATCTCAATTCTGGTAAGTTATTTCATTGATTAGTTCGAATGTAGTTTACGGACAATTTTTAGAAAAACTTCCTACGCTTACCGAGGCGTCCAAGTAGTTGTAATGCCCTTCTGTTGGAATAATTTCGTTATGTGGAATTTTATTTATTCAACAACAATAAAATCGGTAACAATTTATGTGAGATCAATACAAATTTTCTCTTATTTTAAACTTTGGTTTTTACAATTAAATTTTAAGTAATAATTCGTTCATTTTATCGTTGATCAATTTGCTATAATTCTCGAATTTATAATAATAAAGGAAAACCTTTTTCAAATCTATGAATTTATTTTAGTTCTAACTAAGGGATCGTGTTATCGGTAATATATTTTGATGTCCGTTATTCAAATTTCTAATAGTTTTCCCTAAGGCCAGCTGGATCAACTATTACTTTAATCTGCGAAATTATTTTAATACTAATTAAATCCGTGAATCCAGTTTTACTTTAATTTACATTGAAAAATCGCTTGATTTTTACCAAAGAGACTATCTTACGGTTATGCATTCCTAACTTTAATCTATGGATTACTTTAGTCCACGAATTTATATTTATCTTTAATCAATACTTGACTTTACTAAAACTGGGTTACATTGGTTTTACTCAATAATTATCTGAATTAGTTTATCACTGAGATATTTCTGTTTACTCGAAACTCATTTTAATTGTTACCAATGAATAGATTTAATCAACGGTATATTTACTTCTATTCAATATTCATTTTATTTTTAATCCATAATTTGATTTAATCACTTGCTTTTACTTAATCCCTTCCTCAATTTTATCAAAATGAATTATTACTTGTCGTTGCAGTAATTTTAATCAACAATTTAATTAAGGGGTCCCACACTTTTATTCAAGAATCACTTTACTTTTAATCGATACGTTTCATTATTTGAAATCAATGAATTCGCTCCTTAATTGCTTTCATTTTTATCGGGGGTTGATTTTGGATTAGATCCATGCATTACTCGTTCCTACCCAAGGATTAGTTTAATTTCATTGAAACGAATTACAATAATTTAATGGATGGAATTGTTTGCCATTACCCTAATTTTTATCAATAATTTACGATCATTTAAATTACGAATTATCTTTACCTGTAATTTTAAGCCATAAAACACTTTACTTTTACAATCAATGGTTACTTTAATTTTTATCAATAATCGCAATTTAATCGAATTCAATGATTTCCAATAAATTTTATCTATTTCAAAATATTAATCCAAAATAGCTATAACAACGATTTCAGTTAATTTAATCCCCGTACCATTCCCCTTTAATAGGCCTTAAGCGCATATTGTGTTTACATTATATTTACTGAGTGCCCACTGGACTACTCGGTGTGATAATTTTAAGCCGTGTGTAATATAAATTTAGGTCGATTTTACAGAATTGAGAAACGAGGAAGTAGCCAGAGACTCCTTCCTTATTTCTCGCTTCAGCTATAGGGATAAATATTGACGTTACGACCGCTGCGTTGCGCACGCTGAGTCTTCACGGGTACATATCATTGGCGATTTTCCACGCACTTACATGCATCTGTACTATGTAGATTTTACTTTCTTGCGTTATGTATTGGCTGTGGGCCGGAAAAATTTCGACAGATTAATTTAGTTTATTAAAATAGTGTTGGGCAAAAACTGATAAAAACCCTTTTATTTTACTTTTGTTTAGCCAGCACGATAACGCCGGTGTGGTTTTGAGCAGAAAATTTAAAATTACTTAAAAACGGAAATTTAAGGAAAAATAAAATAAATAAAAATTTAATAAAAATTCTGAGATGTAAAAATGTAAAAATTTAAATTTAAATCAAAAAGAATAAAATTTTTATTAAAATTTGGAATATTCGAGAATTCCTTGTTTTACTGCATCAAAACACACACACCAACAATCACGATATATAAGGCGAAGCTGGCTGAACAAAAAATAATCTCACTAATACCATATTATTCAATTCACTCTCTATCTTACTGATTTTATTGCTTATTATTATTGTCAATTGGAAAAAGTAATTTTAGTTTGTTATATTGAATATGATTTTAGTTATGATAATTTTTGTTATTTTTTATTGATATTTTTTTTTATTCAAAAGCTTTTGCAAGAAACGTCTTTTCATGATCGAGGAATTCGACCGTGTTGTTGAACCTCCATCATCAAAAGATTTGTTCTTGCGATAAAATAATCTAATTTTCGACGACAATAATCGACCTATTACTGACATAATAGATGTACATGCAACAAGATAATAAAATGAAATTATTTTTTTCGATACCCCGGATCGAACCGGTCGTTAGTGGGGGAAGCCGCGGTGCCGGTAGTAACCAGGCCTGCTCAGTATTCTCCCCTTCCTAAATCCTATCGCCCGACCCTCGAAAGAGTTGAGTCGAGGTCCTGGGAAAGGCTAAATATAAAGTGATGACACAAAAAGGAAAGATATACCGACTAGTTTATGGAAGAGTCAGAAAGAATACAATATATATTTTATAAACAACAATGTTAATTTTAGCACAAATGTATGACACAACTCACTAAATTTCGCGACTAACCACATTAGGAAGTCAAATCGACTACAATTCGCATTTTCGTATTCAATCTACATGCCAAATCGACGGTGGAATGTTACCCAAAGACTTTACAGTATCGCAGTACTTAAATCTAAACTCTTCGTTCAGTCGTAGAATTAAATCCACGACTCCATAACCCTAAAACAACTACTGAAGTGACTATTATATTTGTAAATTTATTTATTAATACTAAACAATTCATTATTAATTTTATCATTTTTATTAAATGTCTTTACTGTTAAAATTATTATTTTCTTTCTGATATTATGATTATTATCCATATTCATATTGTGAATTTTTGTTATTTAATTTGATTATTATTTCAAGTTTTTCATTATTTTAACATTTTTAATACTGACCCTAAACGATTATTAATATTGTCAACCTCATTATAAGCAATATGAGCACCATTCTATTATTACCGAAAAATCTATATAGTATCATGAATATTACTTTATTCCTAATCCTGACGTTATTAATATTAATTTTATCACTATTATCCTTAATTTTCACATTAATATTATTGTTAATATCAGTATTGCTATTATTGAAATATTTTTATTATTAATTATTATTAAAATATTATTATTATTATTATTATTATTAAAATATTATTACTATTATTATTAATATTATTAGTATAGTATTGTTATAACTATATAGTATCATTAATATCATTACTTAATATCATTGCGGATAAACCAGTATCCCTAGAGCGAATCGGATATCATTATTATTATTATTATTATTATTATTATTATTATTGTTGTTATTATTAATACCGTTGATATTATTATTTCCACCTTATAGCTATTATTATTATTGTTAAAAATTTATTATTATTATTATTATTATTATTAATATTATTAAACTATATAGCCCTATTAATCCCAATACCCCGCCAATACTTCCCCCATGGGTTAATACCACGACCATTGTCCCTAATATGGTATCACAATCATTATTATTATTATTATTATTATTAGCATTATTATTATTAATATTATTATTATTACTATTATCACTAATATTCTCTGTACTATTATAACTCTTACTGCGAACTATCATTACTACATTACCAAAAATAACTAGAAAATGGAAGCGAAATAAAGAGTAACTTTTATTCACAAAAAAAAATCAAGCAGAAAATTTACCAAATAAAATAATGGGAAAATTCTTCCGTGGATAAATTCCAATTTTCAGGTTTTCTGTCACGGCTCATTTCTAGACGTTCTACAACCTCAATGATCAATAAAATTAACTTGAAGTGAAGATCATACCTGAGAGAATGTCGGGGAGTTAATTTGGATCACCGCGGAGGTGTGGATCTCGATAGGGAACCTAAAATGAGTTAAAATAAAAATTAAAAATCATGTAAAAATTCTGACCTTGGAAATTTTCCGATTGTTGACTCGTTGCTATGGCAACGGGTGAAAAGCTAACAATAAAATGCTTGAATGCGGAAAAACAAACGGAGATTAAAATAAATTTTTTTTTTATATTATTAGCATTAACTTTAATTATTATTTTACAATAAAATTTTTGTCAATATTTTTAGAGTAATTAAATTTAGAATTTCTAAATTTGAATTCAATAAAACCTTAATTTGGTAAATTAATTTTAAATAGAAAATATAAATTTCATAATATTATTGCAATATAATGAATTACATAACTACCCTTAGTTATCACAGGTATTGTCAACGTTATTGTTGCTAATACCTGTTATAATTAATTGATCCTGAGAAAACAGTAGAATCCGTTGAGACATATAAGTAGAAAAGAACATACCCATCCTTTCCCCATCCAGATGCCAAATTTGGTTCTTTGCATTTATAAATGATCAGAATATATTAATACTTATTGTACATAGAGAATAATAGGCATAAAGTTAAAAATTAATTTTGTTTAGTGGACCCACACAAGAAAACTTTGGAACAATTCAGAAGGGATATAGCCGGTTACCACCAAACCGCAGTGACACAAACGCAGAGGGCAGAGGCCATGGTGAGGAAGTGTCGATATATGGAGCAGACATGGCTCCGCCCAGAGAAGGCAATCAAGCTGAAAGAAGAGATCGACACACTGAGGAATCAGTTAGCTCAGAAGGACGAAGCCCTGCGGTCAGCTGAACAGAAGGCCCTGGAGCTAGGGAAACAGGTGGAAGAGTGGAAGTTGAAAGACAACATCCGAACAGGCCTCCTGCAGAGTGGGGTTCACCTATCCGAAGAACAGCAGGCGATAGTGCTAAGAAATGCCACAGGCAAAGACACTGGCATTAGACAAATGATAACAGGTCCATCACCTACACCGGAAGGGTTGCCGAAGAGGAACCGTAGAAAGAACCGGCCCAACAAAAGGGAAAGGGAACGACAGGCCAGAGTAAATCGTGCACGCCTGTTGGGACACATTTTGGACGCCAATGGGTTTTAATGGCGAAATTTTGTGTTTAACCGAATTGAACTGAATTAAATTTGTAGATGTCAATTATTTATTACCTATGTAATCTATGTATGTTAATTATTTATCGAGTATAATATAAATTGATAACTTGTTATTAAATTTGTTTGTTATTGACAGGTAGATATGACTAGAGTGGTTGAATATGGATAAACAAAGTGATCCAATGGTTAGATAATTTAGTAAATAGGCGGATGAAGGGAGGACCAAATAAGTAAGAGCATGAAGTCTTCTACGACAGCTCATGGACCCGAGGGGGGTTAGGGCATTAGCAGTTCTTGAGAAGGAGCTCACCTTTTGCTAACCTTCCACCCACTAGTTCACAGTACCAACGTCATTTATGACGGGTGACTAGCGGTTCAAATTCTTATGCAGGCGCTAGGTGGGGATGATAACCCTTAGGCAGTTCAAAACTATTTTAAGGACCCATCAGTGCCCAGCATAATTTTGGGGGCTCAGCCGGGATTAGAATTGATTTCGTTGCACAAGCGAGCGATAATAGTAAATAACAACAAGTGCGATGGTGTAATTAGTTTACGGGGAAAAAGAATAATTGGGAAATAGTTACTCATATTCAACCGCTTTGATTCATTGAAACGTTCATGCTAATTTTAAAATTGTTTAATATTGAGTTAAAAATTTTTATAACATAAGTATTATTAACATGATTATTATTAGAATAATCTCATTATTATTATTATTAGTATCATAATTATTATTATCATAATTAGCATAAGTATTTTATTAGTACACCTATTAATACTATAACAAAGTATCATTATTATGATAAGTATTATTATCTCTACTATTACAATGTTTATTACAGCTAGTACTAGTGCTTGTAACTTTAATTGGAATAAATGTAAATGATTAAAATCAAAGTGTAATCAATGTTGTCGTGTGAGCAGAGTTACTTAATGCAAAAGTAGAAGGAGCAAAAGACGAAATCATGAAAGGGACTTAATAGAGCAATGGTTTGTGCAAAGGTGAATGAGATGATGAGAAACATTAGGTAACTAAAAAGAATAAAGTAATAAAAGATCAACATAGACTCGATAAAATGAATAATAATGCGAACAAGTTAAATGCTATCTGGATGGGTTAAGATGATGGGGGTGGCTATAATAAAAATCAAATAGTAAAGGAAAAGGAAAAGTCAACATAAATTAGTATATAGTTATTATGTAATATATTATAAAATTGAAGGGAAATTAAATTAAAACATTTTTTTTGTAATCATCGAGACTGTAAATAATGGGGTAATAACTTAGTATTATTATATCATTCCACCCTGTACGTGGAAGATATTTATTTTTATTATGATGTATATAAATGGGATAAATTAAAATATTATTGTTGTCTCTGATTATTAATGCATATATATTGCTGACGTAATTGATATAAATTAGAAGGTGTTGTTGTTTTGATTATTCATTATTCATGTATATGTATATATATTACTGATATTAATTAGATAATTAGAAACCGTGAACAGCCATAATCGCCAAACGTTGTACATAAACACTTCGCTTTAATTATAGATTGGTATAAAACTATAAACCCATTTGAATGAACGTCTATTTAGTAACGATAAAGATAATGAGAAACGTGAGAGTTCGATTGGCGGAAGATGTGTAAACGACGATGTGCAGCTGTAGAGTGAAAGGTAAATAATGAGATAATTGAGTTGAAAAGTACTGTGCACAAGGTCAATGTGACCAATGCTTATGAAATGATGCGTTATTTCTATTGACCAAGCTATGAGTGGAGTGAGTTAGATTCGATGTAATGGGCGTGAGAAAGAAAGCCAAGGTATTTACGTAAATGATAAATGAGTATGCCGATGTGTAAGCAATGTCGCTAGTGAGTAACGTGTAACGAGAACGCGAATAATAAACCGAAGCAAATAACAACATGTTGAATAGCAAAGAAGGTATATAGCAACCGAAAGGTAAAAACGAACAATTACACAAAACACAAAACACAAATCATAAAGTCGTTGAATAAAATGATAGGAAGTGATTACCAGAAACATAACATAAACAGCTAATGCTGAAAAATCAAACAATAAGTATGATGGAGTGTTCAATGATGGTGGATTTCTTTGATTAATGATAATGTTTAAAGCTTATAATAACTTTCCTCCTATTTCTTGTTTTGTTTATTTCTTTCTTTTCTTCTTAGTGTATGGTAATTATGAGAGAGATTATTGAGAGGTAATAGTGATACCCTCGCGATAGTACGCGATACCTGGGAGCGGGAAAACCTTGATCACCCTGAGTAAGATAAGTAGAATGGGCCCGTCGCAAATGTTAGTGAGTTCTGGTATGTGACTGATCACCACATGTAAGGGACAAGCTAACGCGATCGTTCTATTTTTTGAATAAAGGGGGAAAGAGGGACAGCCCGTACGATATAGTATGTTGGCCAAGCGAATGTTGAAATTTTTGAAATTGATAAAATGAAAAAGAATATAAAAATTAATGATGAATTAAATGAATTGAATTGAATTAAAATGAGAATTGAAATGAATTAAATGATTATGAATTTGAATTAAGAGAATTGAATTGAATTATATTGATTATGAATTTGAATTAAGAGAATTAAATTGAATTAAATGATTATGAGAATTGAATTAAGAATTGAATTGAATTAAATGATTATGAGAACTGGCCAGAGTAAAATGATAATGAGATAATGAGATAAATGGTACCAATGATGATTTTTTTGCTAGCGTGGTTCGGCACACGACCCGGAATTACCCCATCCCGAGTGTCGAATTCACAGTGAATCGGCAGTGAGACTTAAGTTACCCGGAAAACTAATTTAAGTCAAAAGACATGCTAAGAACCGTACCCGGCGTGAACACCATTGGTAGACCGCTTAGCGCATAAAACCGTTGTTGAGGAGCCGATGGTCGAGGTACAATGGCATTATCGGTTATTTATCCTAACGCGTTGCGTTGGAGGGCCTGGACTTTCTGTACGTATGGGTAAGCGTATGGAGAAGCCAGGACGTTAGATTTATTGATTATGATGAATTGAATTGATTTTTTTGCTAGCAGTGGTTCGGTACATGACCCGGAATAACCCCATCCCGAGTATCGAATTCACAATGAATCGGCAGTGAGACTCAAGTTAACCGGACACTGACTGGGTCAAAAGACATGCTAAGAACCGTACAGATTACGGTTGGATAAACCTAACGCGTGGCGTTGGAGGGCCTAGATTTTTCATTCGTGTGGGTAGCGCTTGGAGAGGCTAGGACATTACCGGTCGTGGACCGAGGATTATAAAACTTATAAAATATTGGATGATTTTGTAAGCACAAGTGAGAGTTGGGCTGAAGGAATTACGCCAGTGAAAAAAAAATTTGAATGCGTATAAAATGGCGCTTAAAGATTTTACCGGTCGTGGACCGAGGATTATAAAACTTATAAAATATTGGATGATTTTGTCAATACAAGTGAGAGTTGTGTTGAGGGAATTACGCCAGTAGAAAAAAAAATTAGAATGCAGATAAAGTGACGATTAAAGTAGACAAAAATTGTGAATTAATGAATTAAGAGTAAACGATGAGTAAAAATAATGATGTTTAAGAATTAATTGTTTTAAGAGAAAATGATGATAATAATTGAAATTAATTGTTTTTATGTGTAAAGATAATGATAATTGAGAATTAAATGTTTTAAGTGAGAATTAATAATTGAGAATTTAATTGAGAATTACTATAAAAAAGAGTGATAATGGAGAATTAAACGTTTAAGTAAAAACTGACGATTGAAGTTAAGGAGAATTAAAATAAATTGTTCTAAGGTAGGAAGTAACTACTTAGAAAAATGAGATGTTTTTGATAAAAGATGATGAACTAAAACGATGAAAGTAAAAATGATTACGATTAAAGTAGTATAAAATATAACGACCAAGGGTCAAACGATTGAAATCCTATATCAAATATAGAGCGCAAAAGGGAGAGCTGAGTAGATAGAAGTAAAGACGTTAGTACGTAGCGGATATGGGAATGCGACAATACCAATATTTTTTTGGGGGAATACTAGAGTTGATAATATGTATGAGTATTGATTATAATTATGTTTGATTATATTATGATAATGTTTTGATATTAGTCGTAGTAATAATCTATTCTTGATATATTGATAGAGAGTGGATTATTGCTACGACCAAATAGATAAATGATGCGACCATATAGATAATTATTACGAGAAAATAGATAATTTAAAATCGACTGAAATAATGGGGGGTTAAAGCCATGAAATGAATACCCAGAAAGACGAGTCAAAGCGAGTTATGTAAATACCAAAGTATGGGTTATTATAGTAAAACCGTAAAAACCTTCGTATACAGTATAATATATGTACAAGAAGTGTTATTATTTGCAGATATTTAATCAAGTCAATAATCAACAACCAACAAATCAAACAAAGCAACAATCGAAAGTAGATAACAAAGCGATTACAAGTACCAAAGCAGTTACAAGCATCAAAACAATTTCAAATAACTCCCAGTGGAATTAAAAAATAAAGAGATAAATCAAAACTCGATCCAAAATTGATAGAATATACAGAAAAACTAGAAGTCAGACCAAAGCAGATATCAATAAAAACCCCAGTTTATTAGAAACAGTAGAACACCAAGCCGCAAAAAGATCGAGAAGTTATTCAAAGAGACGTCAAAGAAACCAGAATCAGTCGAAACAATAATAAACACGAATCAGAAACGAGGAAACAGGTCTTAAATTACTTGAGGATATTCTAGACAATCCATCAGATAACGAGAACAGCGACAGAGAATCAACAGACCAAGAGGAGAACAATATTTTAAGAGAATCCAAAGTCAACAGCCTAACCAATATGACCGAGGACGGAAGGACGACACCTATATTCAATGAAATGACATCACAACCCGAAAGAATGGATCGGGGAGTTTAGAGAAAAATTTCGAGGCGAACCATTTGATGGAAGTATCGATAAATTACAGACGTTTATAAAAGAATTCGAAGTGTATACGACAATATGTCATTGGCCAGACATAGCAATTAGAGAGAGACTGCCACTGTATTTAACAGGGAGTGCTCAAGATGTATATTTAGAAGCCAAACGAGACCCAAGGAAACTTAGAAACTGGAACGAGATAAAAGACTTTCTAATTAACACGTTCGGAAACGCGAAAGAGCTCAACCGAAAAACGTTAGAATTTTTACACCGAAAACAAAAACAAAACGAATCAAATGTTCTATATGCGTGTGAATTAAAGCGATTAGCAAGAGAAGCCTTTGGCGACGAAAAAGTACCAGAGGAAAGAATCGTCTCAGTATTCATAAAAGGATTAAAACATGAGGATATCAGAGCAGGCGTGGGATGCCAAGCACCGCAAACAGTAGACAAAGCACTTGAAATTGCCAATATATGTGAAACATTCCGATTACCACAACTACAAGTTGCAGCAATGACAGCAGGAGCTGTTACAACAACGCCAAGCAGTGAAGTCAACAACAGTCAGATAACGAATGTCAACCCAACAATGAATCAATTTATTCCAAGGGCACAACAGATGTTCAAGGCCCCACCCATAAGAAATCCAATGAATAATGGTAACGGTAATTTGAATTACACTAATAATTCAGATTCAATAACAATGGAAACAACGAACCAGTATGCGAGAATTGTCAGAGATATGGTCATCAAAGTAGTGAGTGTTTCAAAGCAAAAACATGTCAAAGATGCGGTAAAAGAGGCCACACAGAAGTAATCTGCAGAGAGTTCGGTAACGGAAATGTCAGATACAACGGAAACGGCAATAACAGAGGATACGGCAGAAATCGTATTAATGGCGAATCTAGAATGGTAACTTGTTTCGCATGTAATCAAGTAGGGCACGTGTCGAGGAACTGCCCACATCGAATGCAATCAAATCCACCTGAACCAAACCAAGCAAATACAAATGTACAAATCAATTTGATGCAAGAAGTGGAACGATTGCGAAATGAAGTCGAACAAATGAAAGGCGGTAATCAACAACAACGTATAAATATGCTGCAGGAAACCGGAGATGTTCGAGAGCAAATAATAAACATCAACCAAGAACAACAGAGAGCAGAATGGCAAAGACTACAGATGGAAGAGGCAAAAGAGATCCAAGCAAGATGGGAACGCCGAAACGGAACCACAAAACGTATAAATATGATGAGAGCAGTAAATGAAAACGAAATGCACACTGCGGAGCAGTGTGTTGTGAACAGCGACGGTGACGAAACGAGTGTTAACGAGGACGTATTGCCAGAAAATATAACAAAATGTGAAACGAGTAAATTGACTAGTGAAGAGAAAATAAAACGAATCCAAGAATTTATTAAAGAGAAAAAAGAGAAAAGACGAGAAATTAAAGAAATTCAAATGAAAATTGAGGAAATTCAAAACGATGAGACGAAAACAATAGCAAAACCCTCAAAAGAGGCTATGGCTACGAAAAATCGAATCCAAAGGATCCTACTACAGAAATTGGAAGAGAAAATCCGACGAGAAGACGAAACACTGACAGATGAGCAAGTCAAACAAAAATTAGAAAAGAGATGGGCCACAACTAAAAGATGGTGTAATTCGATAAACAATGAGAAGCCAACAAAAATATTAAAAATTAATATGCTGAGACAACTAAAAGACGGACAAACGGATCCAGAAGACGAAATAAGCGAAATTAGCAGTCTGGGAGGCGAACTATTCCAATCATGTGATAATATCAGCCGAATTAAAACTCCACCAACTAGCGACGAAGATGATTTGGAGGTCGCAAATTTAATGAAAATAAACGAGGGTGAATGGGAATTATTGACTGAAGTATATGAAATAGTATACGAAGTAAAATGCAATAAACAGTTTATTGAGACAATAACATTCGAGAAATTTACAAAATTAGTAGCTCAGGCGTATCAACTTGAAAAAGGCGTATTAACAGCGATTTGGAAAAATTTCATCATAGAATATAAAGAGGAACTCAAGAAAGTAGAAGCGGGAAAATATCAGATCAGAATCCAACATCCGGAAATTCCGACGCAAATAATCCAATTAACAGGAACAAATACTGATGAATTGTACCAATGGGTACAAGAAAAGATGGGAAACGGCCGAAAAAAGGAACAATTATATATTGATGGCTGGAAAATCAGAACAGGTATGCATTTGGTAGATGAAATGATATGGCCGAGAAACGTCAATATTTTATCACTTGAAAAGAATCGACAAGAGAAACAATTAGAAGAAACCCTAAAGGATATTAAATTGATATTCGAAAACGAAATCAAACCACAGTTAATGGATGCGAAAGAACTCCTTATGAGAGAAAATCAAATGATACTGGTTAAACAGGCAGTCAACCAAACGAGAAAATTTATCGATCGAATAAATACCAGAAGGCCGTACTCGATGAAACAGTTCGTAGAAAGTGTAAGAGATACCGAGATTATGACGCTAACGGATGAACGAACAGGTGAACTAATCGAAGCCTATGGCAAATATCAGAGAGCGTTGAGAGGAACAGAACCCATACGAATGAGGGTAAAGTTACCTAATGGTGATAAACAATTAATCGAAGTAGACCCAGATTGTAAAGTGGATGATTTAACAAAAATAATCGATCAAAAAATTTTGAGTAAAGTGAGAGAAAATAGCGATGACGGAATGATGGAGGATGTGATATTAATGTATAATGAGAATTTTTTAGAGGAAAGCGATCAAACTCCAATATACAGCCTAGGAATATGGGATGATGGACAAACAATAAAAGTCATATCGATGGACGAGCCAAATGGTGGAATCAAAGACGAAAAGACAGAGGAACGAAAAATAATAGAATTCCAAACTAAATTGAAAAGTAAAATGGATCGAATATTAGAAATATACAACGTATGGAGAGAAGACGAAGAGTTATACCGGAAAATACTATTTCTAAACGATCGAGATTGTAAACCAACGCCGTGGATAAAAACATGGGATGAGGAATTAGCTCGTTGGGATTTAAAACAAGAAAATGTATTACCAAAATGGACCGAATATATTCCGAGCGAGATATCGGAAGATTGTTGAAAGAGATCCCAGATGAACTGTGTAAGGAAAAACTGCTTTTACATGGATGAACTAGAATGGCTACCAGAAGAAGATGAACAATTACGAGAAGAGAAGTGGCTAGCACCATTCAAATGGAAAATTACAGATTGGCATGAGAAAGTAAAAGCAGCCAAAGAAGGGAAAGTGACAAGTATATCGAGTCCAAAATTCTATACGAGACCGGGAGGTTATCGGTTAAAAATGAAAGTGTATCCAAATGGAGACGGAGTGGGAAAAAACACTCATATGGGAGTATTTTTCATTATTTGCAAAGGAATAAATGACAGTAAATTATCATGGCCATTTAGTCAAAAAGTAACTATTTCGCTTAACGCACCTGGACAACCGGAAAGATGTCACCGTGACACATATAAACCGGATAAACGAAGCACATGCTATCAGAAACCGAAAAGTACAGAAAATATCGCATCAGGATCACCGAAATTTATCGATCAAAGATCAGTAACAGGTGAACAATCAATTTTTATTAAAAATAACGATATTAGCTTCACACTCGAAGTGGAAGGAGAAACCGTTATAACAGAAAACGAAAATTTAGATTTACCGAGAATTTGCATGTTAGAGAAACGAATTCCAGGATCAAAATTTTTACCTACGGATATGGATGATCTTATCGAAAATGAATTAACCGCACTAGCAGAGACGCAAAAATGTAGAGAATTAAAAACTATTCTGAGATCGGGTGCTAAAAATCAACACAGACGAGCAGTTGAACTAGCAAAAGGAATAATAGATTCATGCAAACGAATTGAGAATTTGAGAACACTGGTTAAAGAAATCGAGGAATACCGACGAATGTACTCTTGGTATCCAGAACAATTCGATGGATTAATTCGAAAATGGAAGCATATGGAATGGGCAGAGGAAAGACCCGAAAAATATCGACTAAAAATTCAATACCCAAACATAGAAACCGAGGAGAGAGAGGAGCATGTCACAACAAAGATCAAAGAGATAAAAGCAAAGATGCCATACGAATTACCTTTTCATTTGCAATATGAAGGGAGATCCTTAGATGATGAGTTGGAAATCGGAGTCACTCCAATCAAGCCGAGAATAAGTAATATTTTAACTGTTAATAAAATTGCAGGTCAGAAACTAATCAAAAAAGGCGAAAAACGGAAAATCATCATACAATCACCAGAAAATAGAGACAGTCTAGAAACTCCAGAGGTAGAAGAAGAAGTGATAATCGAATCAGTTGAAGACGATGATGTAATAACCGATCTAGAAGAAATCATGAACGCAGCAGGAAAAACAACAAACCAAAATTCGGGCGATTTATTCGCAACCAATACTGAAACTGATCATACAACCGATGAACGAGAAGGATTTACTTGGGCACAGAGAGAACCAGTTGAGACTACAGAAGCAGAAACCGATATGGAAAATGTACGACAAGCGATTAGCAAAGATATGCCCACTACGGACGAATGGAGTAATTGGATAGCTGATAGAGGAGCTACGACATCGAGAGAACTAGCTAACAGACAACCAGATCGAAAAGAGGCCGGAACAATGATGGATAATAAATCGAGAGGCAGACCAAAAACAAATCGAATAGAACCCAAGCCAAAATCAAAGGAACAATTACAAAACGAGAGTACAAAAACAAAATTGGAGAAACTCAACCAAGTGGCAAAACAAGTGCAGCGCAGAATGCCAACGAGAGAACAAGGAACGCAGTGGATAAATGAATTGGTATCAGATGTACTAGCCTTGGCTAATCCAGAAATAAAAAGAGTGTTGAGGAGACACAACATCCAGCCAAAAGCGAAACAATTATGGACAATCTTGAGGCCAATATTAACAAAAATCATGGATAATAAAGTGAGAATGACTTTAAGAAATGTCCCAGAAATGATAACAATTGTGGAACAATTAGTAAAACGATCAGACGATCCTAGTCGATATATGGTAGGTATTGCCTATCTAATTTATAATATGATCGGACTGTATAAAAAACGAATGCCGAAATATACGCAAGATGGACACGTATTTACGATCACCGATATAATTAAGAAATTAATAGAGCCGTTCGTATTAACGCAAGGTGGATGGAAACTATTTATCAATGCAGCAAGTAAAAGTGATCAGACAGAAACGATGCAAGCAAAACTACGAGAATTGTTAACTGAATTTGAAGGAACAATCAATATAAATGATCCGAGAGCAAGCAGAAGGGGAGTAAACGCAATCTTGACAACAGTATTAATTTGGATGATGTGTATCAGAGGAGCCGAATCATTTTTAGTTTACGATTGTGACGATATAAAAATGGGTCAGAGATATTCATTAAAAGACACGGAAGGTGTAAGCGGGCAAATCAGAAATTGAGGAACGCGATTGCACAGTGTATTCATATACGTTTATCAGAAGCGATTTTTATCAGCAATAAGGATGACGTCACAGGAAGATATTTACATTTTTGTGGAAGTATTCATTATAATCATCATCGCAGAAACGATCGTCATGTAACATTAAGCCGGGCGTGTTGAGGATGGATTTCAAAATGGTAAAATCGTACTTAATAACAAAATCGAAATAGCAGCAGAAGCCGGAAAGATAAAAACTACGAGAGTATATACAGCTGGACGGATAAAAGGATCAGATGGATCATGTCAAGGAGGAGAATATACGTTTACTTGGCGAATGGTTAAAGGAGTGGTAGTGATTGAAAGGCTATTCACGAAATGGAACAATTATAGGGATATTTCGATCCAGTACTCAGCCTGAAAAAATATCCAAGTTTGGTCTCGCATCGGACGGTCATGTCTATATGGAATGTAACTTTTGAATATAACGGCATTAAAGGAATGCGATACATTATTAAAACAGCATTTTCGAGGAAATTCCAAGGAAGTGTATCGAGAACTGGAGAGAGCAAGGGATGAAGCTATTGAGAGATTGTGCGATCGAATTTTCAGCGATAATACTTAAGCTTGATCAGAGGAAACCCAGTGGTGGTGGATATCCAAGTAGCGATGTGGGATGAGATTCATAAAGAAACACAGTCGCAAATGCGACGAGATTGTTTAGTAAATACAAAAGGATTTTCCTTCACAGAACCATATCGAACGCAAGAGAGAGTGGAGTAAGGAGGATAAATTATATTTATATGCCATATAATGGATTCTTGTTCTGTGGATTAATCATAGAAAGTTTTCTGATTTTTACGAAGACTGCGCTTTACGGAAATATTTGGAACAATTAGTATGTCATTACAAATCAGATAATTGCAATTCGTTATTACTTCTGCAGAAGGTCCTTTGGTAGGTGTTGGGAGAGCGATGTATTACGTCATCATTGTGAGGAACACAGGCGGAGGATACCAGAAAATGCATCGATACCAAGAGATATGTTGCAAAGAATATAGAAATAGTGACAAAGGGAGAATTAAGATTTGTACAAGCTGTCACCGATCATGATCAGTAGATTTTATCAATTTTTCATTGTAGTAATGTATATGACGTTATTCGAGAGGGACGGCGATGGTATATTCCCTAGTAATCACGCATTGCACCAAGATTTGGTTTACAGAATTGAATCGAACTAGGAGATTCAAACTGTCGAGTATCTAGAATGGATTGTACAATGTAAAAGATTTGAATAGCGAGGCAATTGCTTTTTCGTTATAGCAGGCAATTTATCAAACTTTGTTCAATTGGGGGGAACATTTCGGTGGAGCCGAATACGAATTTTGCTATCTCCAGACATTTTAATGCGCATCCATATGATGAAGGCAATTGTGGGGGATTTCTAATATCTTGGCAATGATGGAGGTATTGGAGAGTTTACTTCATAATTAATAGTACGAGTATTTTGGCAAATGTTGGCTTGCTTTGATATTTCAGTGAGGAGAGGTTAACTGGAATGCAATGGGTTTTTACGTTCTTGCAACTATGGTTCTCCATGGACATTCAAAAGGGAATCACAGATTCAATTAAATTAATGGGAATTCTTCAAATGAAAGGAACCGATGAGGAAGTCGGGACGAAATTAAATATTGTGAATGGAACAAGGAGAAATTAGGCCAAAGAGGAAAACGAGGTGGATTGGAAAAGATGGATAATGACATAACATAACGACGAGACAGTAATGGATGACGAGTATAAGAGGGTGAGTAACTAGAATAAAGTCGCACCTTTTGGGAATTGGAAATCGAGGTCAAATGGGAAAACAAAAAATATACCATCATGTTAACTTATGAAGCTCACAAACGGAACTATAGAAAGAGAAGAAACGCGGATGGGTATCCAAGAATGATCCAACGTATTCCGTGTATTCGCCGAATTGGAGAGACATCTTAACAGTATGTCGAGGCGCAGATGCAGATGAAGTCGACGAGAACAATTGCAGTCTTAGTAACTCCTGCTGGACTACGTTAACAATCATGATTAGAGTGATGGTCGAATGAAGCAATGGTCGGCAAGGCGCACTTTCGCAATCATATGATATGATGGCCAAGCAGATTATGGCGTGTATCGAGGAAACGTAGATGTATACATGTAGACAAGGTCAATCGACCGTAGTTGGGAAGTGTGGTACAGATTGAATATAAGATTGTGAAATTAACCTATCTGGCGGTAATTCGAACTTAACGACCATGATATTGGCACCGATGCTGACCTCTAAAGAGATAGTATCGATTTAGGACAATGAATTAAAGATAATGGAAGATTGTACCATGAGATCCGAAAGTTAGATGTCCGGAAAATAACCTACTGGGGATGACTTAATGATTTGTTATGTAATCATGATTGAAGTAAGGGGAGGATGATTTTCGATCCGAATCAGAAATTCGAGGAACGCAAAGAGTTCTTGGCAAGAGAATTGTTAATATATCGAACGATTCGATTAATTGAATTTTGACGAGGGATAGTAATCTATGAAACGAGATTAGGAAAACTACCACCTGATGGAAATTGTACCGAGTTAAAGGCGTCAGACGATGAAAAGATGGGACAATTGATTAGTGAGCGCTTAATGAAAAGAAAAGGACATTAGAAACCTATTATCGAGTTTAAGATATTTTTTGCAGTCGATTTAGATTTTGGGTAAAGTGATGTTAACTCAACCGTTATTCCATTGCGACGACACACCATTTTACCTGAGGCGTATTGACTGGCAGAAGTTCAAATCCGTAGCAGAAAGGAAGTGCAAAATGTTAGATGCTGGAGTAATAGACGAGTTGTTCACCTGGCAATTCCCTGTGGTATGGTGAAAGAAGACGGTACGCCCGATTTGTATTGATTATAGACGATTAAACGCGTACCGAAGGAGGACATTTCTTCCGATATTTTGCTGTTACAATGTGCATGGGGCAGCATATTTACATCATGGATTTGAAGTGGATACTGGCAAATCAAGTAAAGAGGAGTCGAGGAAAGCGTTTTCATCGGAAGACCATATACAGTTTAAAAGATGCATTTGACTACAATGCACCGCTATTCCAGATGCATGAATTCGTAACGATGGAATAAACAATGTATGGTGTACATGATGATTTACTAATATATTAGGAACACATTCGAACGCTTTAAGATATAGATGTATTTGTCGATTACGGCAATGGCAGTTAAAAATGAGCTTAATGTGATTGGGCAAGAGAAAAGTTCATTATTGGCATATTCGTATAGCTAAGGCAAACACCTGTCCAAGGAATATAGAGAAAATAAGGATTGCCATACCAAAACGTAACAGTTCAGTTTTTAGGCTTATTGTGGTATTATCGTTTAATTCATTAATTACGCAGGATTGCAAACCAATCCAAGAATTTAGTAAAAAAGGATAATCTTTCTGTTTGGGAAAACGAAGCAGCAAGTTGGATTCGAAACGTGGAGATAACTAATTCATCTCCCAATATTGTTCATCCAACTTTAATAAACCTTCTATAGAAGATGCAAGTGTTTTAGCAGCGGAGCAGTATTAGGCCAATGGGCACGAGGAAAACCGAGAAAGAGCAATCGGATATTATAGTAGAACGTTCAAAAAGCACGAAAGGAATTATTCAGTTACGGAAAGAGAGGCCTTGGCAATAATTTTAGCGATCAACATTTTACTTACTATGGGACACAAATATAATCCAACTGATCACTTTGGGTATGGCTAGGCAGCACAAAGAAGCATTCAGGCCCCGAATAGAGATGGGCAATGCAACTTCAGAGTTATTTCACATATTAAATTCAAGCCGGAAGCTATGCAATGGCGATATGTTGTCGAGATTTGTTGTTCGAGGAATTAATGGACATGAGTGAGACGTATTTGTATGATAATTGCAGAGGACATTGATTTTACTCAACTGAACCAGAGGCAAAGAGAAGATAGTGAGTTAAAGTTAATAATCGAATATTTAGATACAAACGATATGAAATCTTCGAAAAATCAAATGCATTTAAGGCATATGGAGAACCGACTTGATATAACGATCGAAAAGGAATGGTTATGGTATGGACGGAGACAAAGATTTATGTGCTTACCGAAAATAGACGAAAGAGATTTTTATCATTCTGATGGAAATTGGGCCGGCATATGTCAGCAGAGACGGAAGCAGACGAAACAAAAATACTATTGGCCATATGCGCACGTTGATAAGACTGGATAAAAATTGTTTTATGTTGCACTCGAAAGGCACAGGATAGATTGAAAGCATAAACTATGCCAATAACCAGCCAATGACAATTGATAGCAATGGGACGTAGTAGGTCCATTACGATTGGATAAAGAAATGTGTTATATAGTATAACTGATTATTAACAAAGTTTCCGAGCATTTGCATTGCCGGTCAGGAATTCAAAAAACGATTGAATTAGTAGAGGAAATATGTTGTCGATATGGTCACCAAAGCAATTTTACCGATTCAAGGAACCATTTTATGAGTGAGGTATAAGCGGAGTAACAAATTACTTGCGAATCGCTTAACTGGGGAACCTCAACATATATCCACAAACAAAGGACAACCGAGATTAACGGGATATTATCGAAATGATTCAAATTATGTGAGCAGCACCAGGGATTGGTGAAATTATATTTATGTTTAATGGACTACCGATGTCAATTCATCAGCAACAAGATGAGCCGTTCAAAATTATGTATGGAGAGAGTGCATTGCCAATGGATCTGATACCAACACCAGTTCACAATACATGGAATTTGATGATTATGTTACTAAATTTAAAGAAAGAATGCAAGAAATATGGAAACTGCCGGGATGAATATTCGTTTTAACCAAGAAAGTTATAAAGAGTTACACGACAAACAGAGAAGTGCAGAACATCAATTTAAATCGGAGATTGGGTTTATCGAAACCAGCATCTACAGGAACAGAAAGTTGCGCAGAAGGGAAGGCCTATTGATCATCTATATTAATGAAATATGTATGGAGTGAAATAGTTATTAATCCGCTAGTAAGACATTCTATTGTAATGTAATCGATCAAGTGTAGCAAAACTAGCAACAGTTAACCAGACAAGGAAAATTTATGACCGAGATCGCACAAGCAATTGTATGCTGAGCAAGTATAAACGAGGAATGGGATCTTACCCAACAACTAAAGCCGACGATGTAAAAATGGAACATGTCGCAAAAATGAATCTAATCGTAGAAATAACAAGAAATATGCCAGGAATGGAAAAAGCAGAAGCTTCTCGAGATATTGGGACGGTTACATCAATGATGGAGATTTGCAGAAAAGTTAGATCAAGCAGAATGACTACAATTATGGAGAGAATGCCTGGTATTATCTACTTGCACAGATTCAGATGGCAATAGACGTACCATTTACATCCCAGTTTTTTAGCGAAATGAAGTTGCGATCAACTAGAAATAATTATCAATGGAAATGCGGCAACACGATTGAAAAATTCAAGGGGTCAAACACCGTTTTAATGTATTGCAGCAGCAGCGAATGCAACTACAGAAGTTGCCTAGAGATTATGAGACAGGTCTCGGCATTTGAACGAAAACGATACAAAGGATGGACAGTCCTTAGTATGCCGCGAAGTCAAGGAAAGCTATGGCGATGATTATATATTGGTCAATGCAAACAAAAGAGGATTTAATGTATTGTGGCATAGATATGTAATGGAGGTGCATTAATTGAGGTTCATGATCAAGCGCGCTCTTAGGTAAACATGGACAAAAGGACGTTGTAAACCATTTTAAAATGTAATGAATTCGTGGAGCATGAGAATATATTTTTACAAAAGCATCAAAACTATTCGTTAATTTTACCAACATAAAAGCACTTCTAAAAGAAAGAGATAAATTTCACCGCAATGGAAACATCAAAGATCGGATCAGAAGAAGAATTGAATCAAGTTCAATTGGCAAAGGAAAACAAGAAAATTCTTTCGGATGGAAGTCGAACTAGGAGAGATCGAGAGACAAAAAGATTTATCGAAAATATGACGAATTATCAGATTAATAATGTCGAGGACGACATTTTCAAGAACCCGGATGATGGAATACGATATGAAATGAATAAAGATGATAAAGATGATCAGGAGGTCACCAAAGATAATGAGAAACAGATCCGTTATTCAGCGGAAAGACCACAATCGATTTCTATGAAATGAACAAAACCAACGAAATTATAAAGATGAAACAGACGGTAAAACTTACAAAAGAAATCAAATCGCAGGAACCCTACTACAGATTATTATATTCTAATTACGTCATTAATTAACGAAACAAAAGGAATTCCTATGAGAATTGGAAATGGCCATTGACAGTTAAAGAACTCAATTAATTACGAATACGGGAAACTACAAATTTATGATTTGGTTAATCAGAACGGATAACTACCATGTGGAACATGGAATTTGAACGAGAATCAACTTAGCTATTCGGGATACACAGAAAATTCAAAATACAAATCTGTATTATGGCATAAAGAGCTACAAATGTGAATAAGAAAGAATGGGAACGTGATCAACAACTCCTGCAACGCCACAGAAACAATTAAATAATTCAAGTTGGAACAGTGTGGATGCAATAAAAAATAACGAATATAGGAAACGGAGCAAATCACCAAATTTGTATGATATGAAGGATGCAAAAGTGAGACTACAAAAACCACATATCAGGATGATTTAGCTGAATATGAATTATCTAATTTGTGTAGTTAAAACGTTAACGGCATGATATGTGAGCCAACCAACCTTGGTCAGAGCATATACAAATAATCAAATGTTGAAAAATCAGCTGGGTATTAGGGAGCGCAAAGAGAAATCGGAAGGTTTATTCTGAATGATGAACAATAAAGAAGGAGTATGTATTGTTAACAGAAAATTCGGGAATTAGTTGCACTTTACACTATATGGACATGAGGATCATTTACATAGGAAAGGGAACAAGCATCTTGCGAAATAAAAGATAACATTTGTTAGAGATATTTATGGCGTACAAAAGGGAGTACGATTTCAGTTATACAGGAATCAATTCACTGTTACTTATGAAACAGTAACGGTGATATAGGGTAGACAATATGTGAGATATTGAACTTAATGCGATCAATGCGTTAAAGGAACAACACTTATTTATGGGGTAATCTAGTTTAGAAATTCAATGCAGTGATATGTTGCAGGGATAAAGATGTGGTATGTGTAGCAGTTGAACAACGCTTAAAGGAAAGGAAACCAGAATCAAACCAAACTCGCCAGAATCAGGGAAAATACTATCAAGCGCTTCAGAAGCTATATCGAAAGCAGAAGCACAAAAGACAATAGCTTTAAACTTGTCTGATAAGGATTCCAGAAGAGGGTACTAATAATGGTAGTGCCAGATCAGGGAAATATGATGTATTATGATTCGATGTCTTTTGGAGGACGATCACTAAAGTATCATTAGAGATGAAGAGAAGAGAGAGCGAAGCTACGAATGCCGCGGAAATACGGGATGAAATGTATCTACACACCAATTGTTAACAAGAGAGAAAGAGGAATCTTATCGAGTTTATGGTGTATAAATGAAAAGCGAAACGCAATATGTCAATAGTGCTAGGTATAAAAATCAATTATTACTACCGGAAACCTAAACCGCAAATTAAACGAGACCAACCACATTGAAACGGCCAACAAAATCGAGCAAAGAATGACATTACGGAAATGACGGACATATTTCAATGGGGGAAGCCCACAACTTCGCAAAGCATTCAGAAAAAGTCAGATCAGAACTTGAAAACACACTATAACAGAATCAACGAAACCAGCAAAACAGACGAAGCAAAATCGCAATAAAAATATGATATGGATAAACTTTAACGGTAGTAAGATCATAATGACACTAATATTAATTCAGCAGTGGAAAGTCATTTAAAAAATTGCAAACCAACCAGAAAACGAGAAAATGGCCAATTGGTAGAAAAATTTTTGAATTGATATCACGTTGAACGTAGAGACGGAAGAAAAAAAATGAATATGCGAAGTGCCGTCAAGACCCAATATCAAGTGGATTGTGGTGAAGATTTTACCGATATTATAAGCCTCACAAGCGATGGCTAGTGAATTGATTGTTATATAACTTACTAATGAAGAACTTGGGGGCATACGACAATTGCGTGTATAAGAACCCAAGAAACGTTTGTGATAATGAGAGGATTGAGACCGTGTAAATAGTTGATCTATTATTATAAAAGTAGTATTGTACGCTAAATAATTGAGATAAAAGTATATATTTATATTGTTGAAGACGAAAAAATGAACCTTGAATTATAAAGTCTAAAAGTTTGAAATCATATTATCTTAATTGAAAATCTTCAGAAATGGATCTATCTAGAGGAAATTCACCAACGTCAGCCGAGTACGACCATTCGTCGAAACCATTTGAGAACAAGCGCAACCGCAACCAGAATTTCACCCCAATTTCAACAATTCAATCAGCAGTCAAATGAAACATTCAGCAGAACCCTTTGGAGAGATCAGTGCGATTTTTGCGCGTGTAGCAAACCTGTCCAGGGAACAATGACACATCCTACAATGTTAACGAGATCACAACGAGCATGATATATGTAACCATAATTGAAACACAGCAACAAAAGGAAATTGCGGAATAGAGACGACAACGAATCTAGTCACCAGACAAGTCATGGCAGCGTTAGAATAAGGGAGATGAGAAGGAACAACAAATGAATTCTAGCGTGGTCGATGCGAATGGAAATTCTCCTTGTGCTTGAGGAAGAGTATGCAATTCTATAGAAAGTTAGCCTTAGAGGACATAAAAACTTGTATATAAATTGTTAAATTAAATTAAACCCAATTAACAACTTATAAAACATATCAATGTATAGAAGTAGAATTATATATTATAGGTAGAATCGTGTGCCAATAATCAATGATTAATTAACTAATTTAGAAATGATAATCGAAATGAAACAATACACAAAGCAGCCAAAACAAAATCAGATGAAACGACAAGCGAGATTGAAAAGCAATTCGCAATAGTAGCAAAAAGATGGCAATTAAAAGATCTACGAATATTGTTCAGCCAAGAGAGAGATGAATTAGAAAAACTCTAGAAATAGAAATTGAAAAGCTAGGAACTAGAAGGCAGAGAACAGAACTTGAATGTATAAAAAGCTAGAGCTGAAGTTAAGAAAGCACTCTAAAAAAGCACAGACAATAGATCAAGGGACTTTGAACAAGAAATCGCAGCAGCCCAATAAGGAAGAAAAGTTGGAGCAAGAAATTGATGACCTGAAGGTTTCATTATCTTCGGGCTAGAAGCAAGACGTCGCCAGTTAGCCCGTATTTTACAAGGAGAAGCAGGACCTGAGTGGAAACAATTAGAAACACAGAACCACTGGATCCGAGAAAATCAACAACAATTGCTCGATGAGTGGAAGCAAGAAAAAGAAATGTTGATAACAAGCTACAATAGAATTCGTGATGTGAGCCTACAAGAACAACGCAGATCAATGCAGCTAGAAGAGGACAGCAAGGCATGGAAACAAAGCCTCAACGCAAGAAGCACATATGAAAAGTTTACAGCAGGAATGGATAAGCAAAGAGATCGCTGTAAAGCCATTACCGAAAATGGGAAAAATGCAAGGTTGAGCTTAGTAGCAGAGGTCAAAGGCTAAGATAAGTGCCGGAACCGTGGAAGAACACAAAAGAAAAGTGCTAGAACACTAAATGCACAGCGAGAAACTGGAAGCGTAAATACTAGCAAGAATTCGTCCAAAAGCACAAATTGAGATTTCAAGTCGAAAAACAAGAGATAGAAGCCGAACGATTTTACGCGGAGGAGCATATGGATGTGAGGCGACGTTGGTTAGCAGACAAAGAATGGCAAGAGAAACCGGGTTAAAATTGGAACATAAGTTCAATGTTATTTGCCAACAAGCCGTTTGTGAAGCAAATTTCAAAAGCACATGAAGAGATGTAGTTTTAAGAAAAGAATGTTAACAGATGTGAAAATAAGATAGAAAATTTTATTGGAAAATTCAAATTTATTTTGGCACGTTTGTTGGCTGAGAAGTGGAATAATCGCGGTTTATGGACGGAATATGGCAATTGAGAAATAACCGCATGTATGCTGCAGTAATTCGTTACCTGCCACGGACAGTGGAGGTTTCGCCAGCAGACGAACCTGGGTTGTAATGTAATCTGGAGTTCAGGTGTAAAATGTATAAAACGTATATTTAAAAAAAAAAAAAAAAAAAAAAACAAAACAAAAACAAAGAGAATATGTTATAAAGATTTAAAATTTTTGTGCCTTTTAGAACGTTTGGAAAATCCAATATGAATTGCTCTTATTTGGGAAAGTTACAGAAGATGAATATCGAATACTTTTTCCTGCAAACGAGTACGTCTTATTTCAACAGTGTATTACATTGACAGGTTTTTCACTATGTTATCGTGTTACGTATATAGAAATTTTCGTCAATATTCTGGAACTTTAAACCGTTTTGGAAACTGAATTAAATTTGAATTAAAATAAAATTTTATGATACTTATATACGATTTGAAACGTACTTAACCAAATTTATAGAGATTGAATTACTGGACCACGAGGAAGATACACAACAAACGGAAAGTATAAACCCACCAGCATCCTATCGAACCCAAGGAGATCCTAACCTCTAATGAAGACCCTAGACTTCTACAGAGAATGGAAGCAAGAGCAGAAGTTTATGTCAACAACTCACACAACAAGAGGGCGGAATAAATCGATTGCAATTCAGATATAAAATCAGAAGCAATTTGAGATACTAAGAAAAGACTCCAGGAAACGAAACGAGCCTCAGAGAGTGAGCAATTCAAAACGATGAAATTAAGACAGTCAATCTACGACAGTAAAATTGGATATACTTTTGGAGAGGTTACTGGAAAATGATCTAATCGCTGAAGCGTGACCGTCAATTTCAAGTATCTTCCAAGCTGGAAATAACGAAGAACACGAGAAAACCGTCTGAGTAGAGGAGAATCCGCAAGTTAACGAACAATTATCAAACGACAAGACCGAAATAACCCCAAGCCTGGAGAATCACATCAGAGAAAATCGTTGAGGAGGAAAAATATGAATCAAAGAAAGAACAATCAAAGAAACCCAACAATCAGCAGAGATCGAAGCTTACAAACCTACTTGACGTCCTATCGAAGAAAAGAAGAGTTTAACAAGATTCTTCGATCAATAATGGGCCTGAGGTAAAGTTTGAACCGAGTCGATGCCGAATGGTCCGTGGAGAGGCAAAACCAAAATAATTCACATAAAACCAGTTTGATTGTCCATATAATGTCCTACGCTTGACAGTAACTCATCATTAATACCTAACCCTCAATCAATCCATATCGAATCTCTTCAATTTTCGTGCTTCAAACTCAATTCAATAATACCTAAACCCTGGCATCCAACCAATAATCATCTCTCACAATCTCTGTTCGTTCAGACACAATCCCATAAATCTAAGCCTAATCTTCCTCGTACAGTACACTTCAATTTGTTAAACCGACCTAGATGATTCAACCTCCGAAACCAACCCAATCCAAATCAATCCATCGGTAGAGACGATAATTGTCATTCATTAGATATTCATGATATTTGTGATCTATGATTTTGATTTGAGACTTATTCTAATTATATTTTTGCATGCTATTACATGATTCAATTTTATGTTTGTACAAGTCACGACTTGTAATCAGTGCATGTTGTAAAGTTTTTTCTTATCTTCAATATCTTGATTTTTGAATTGCGGGTCGCATTTTACTGGCCCGGAGTGGTTTATGTTTGGGCAAAATGATAAAACCTTATCTCTTCT